>JAZKJV010007281.1:0-191533 GCA_037367405.1 Ottelia alismoides | reverse complement strand
TTCCATATCTATATCTACATCATCTGGGGTTACATTTGAGACAGTGGCACTTGAGGTTGAAGGGATTACAATCAAAATTGGGTAATTGTAAGTAACTATAATCTGATTCGAAATCTCATTAAGTTAGTGGACGTGTTGGGAACTTAGTTAGGATGCATTATACAACACCGCATGCCTACGGAGGCACCCCAACCCTAAGACATTCTCCAAGTCTTAGAGTCATAGTGTGGGGTTTCACAAGAACCAAGACCACAGACTATCCACTAGACTTAAGAATTTAATAAATCTTTATATCTTCTCATCTCACCTTTCCCATCATCAAAATCCACAAATATGATCTCTGAGTAATATGAGAATAAAATATACATACTTATGATCAATGAGTTACCATAGAAATATGTTTATGTGGGAAATGTTGGGATAATAGCTAATCATGAGAGATGCTTACTAGAAATTTGGAAACCTTTTACATTTGCAAGTAGAATTAAATTTTAATTTGAGTTGTTCTCGCCTTTCTACTTGTTGGTTTTGAAAATATTAAATGCCTGTTATTTTTATATAAACTTATGGGAAGTACCAGCGTCCGCTGACGCCTTTTCTTCCTTGCACGCATGGCAGGCAAGGAGCCTTTCGCACAGTAGCGGGTTAATGATTTCAGGAGATAGAGTTTATACTCGACGGTATGGTATTTTGTGCTAGTTTTTGTTCGGTTTATAATGTATTATATTTCTTTCTCTTCAGTCAGATCTTTGGGATATATTGTATGTACTGTCAAACTTTGTACATGTTGTAGAATATATGGAAGTTAATGAAATGAGATTTTGGTGACAATTGTTTTATGAGCTTGTGGTTATAAATGTTGATGTGAATGCCATTACACGAGAGATGTGATTCAGAAGGGGTTGATATCTACATCACATGTCAGTTCAGGAGAGCAAGCTGCAGAAATATTTACCAAAGCATTACTCATAGGACCATTCACGAAGTATTCGTTCGAGTTGAGCATGATTGACATCTATGCTCCAGCTTGAGGGGGGGTGTAGAAATATTTACATATTTTTATATTGTATATGTACCAGTTTCATCATTTTATTTCTCTGTACCCGGCTTTATGTAATTTACCTATAGGATTCTCCTCTATATAAGAGAACCTAGGATTTTCAGAAATAGTATGCTTCTATTTTCTTCCAACAAATACATATATCCATAACTATGAAAAAATGTAAGATCGTGCTTAAAAAACACATACGAGTATGAAATCAATCGGATTAGTACGGCTAAGAAATATAATAGGTTATCTTAAATTTAAGTACAAGAATGAAATATACGTCTATATATCTATATATCTATAACAATTTTGAAATGGATATAAATGCATAGGATGGATCATTGGGTTGGCCTGGCCCAGAGCCAACACTGACTCAACTCTTAAAAGCTTCGATCGAGATCGAACTCATATTATATATACGTTGGTCCTGAGCCCTTAATTGTCCAAATTTTCAAAGTCGGGTCGAACCCAGCCTGGACTCGCAGGAACCCGAGTGGGCCCGAAACAACCCATGTCCCCACTTTTAGTTATTTTATAATTTGTATTAATGATGTATGGGATTAAATTTGTATTAAAACAATAATTTAATATACTAAATAATAGAGATGTTTAACATTGGTTAAATCGGAAAGTACTTAATCAAAAGCAATATGAATTCAATTTCAAGTTTATAAATTTGAATTTCAATAATTAACTCAGCCACGGCTGGTCCCAAGCCTGGGTAAATGAGGAGGGTTGCGTTATGTAGCCGATAGCCAGCGTAAAACAGTCAGAGACAACTTCCTAAATAGTACTTTTTTTTTCTAAAAAATACTATTTAAGAAGTCGCCCCATGATAGTCGGATCTTTTCAACATGGATTTAAGCTAACATACAGATTCCGTTGGGGCGTTCCCTCCTTGCGACGCGTTGCATCGCCCTAATACAATGAAAAATTGGCAAGGACCACTACATCGCAGCCTGGATGTAGTTCAAAATTTGTAAGGGTTCTCGCATGAGGAACGCATGTTGGTAATTTAGCAGTTCTGTTACATCACCGCCCGGATGCGGTCCAAAATTTACAAGGGTTCTCGCATAGTGGACGCATGCGAGTAAAGAAGTTAGTCCAAAAGAGATTGCAACGAAGTTGCGGATTGATAGTTGGAATATTGGCACTTTAACTGGAAAGTTGATGGAGATAGTGGATACGATGTGTTGGAAAAAGTGAATAATCTATTATTCCAAGGAACCTAGGCTCTCTTATATAGAGAGAGACCCCATGGGTAAAATATATAGAAGTCCAGAAATAAAACAGAAATTAATAAACAGTACATAACATCATAATATAAGTCTCTGCACTCCCCCTCAAGGTGGAGCATAGATGTCTATCATGCTCAACTTGGAAGAACATCTCTGGAAGGGTCCTCTGAGCAATGACTTGGTGAATATGTCAGCAATCTGATCCCCTGAGCTCACGTGAGATGTAGATATCAAGCTTCTCTGGATCAAATCTCGCATGTAGTGGCAGTCAACTTCGATATGCTTTGTTCTTTCATGGAATGTTGGATTGTTGGCAATAAACAACGCTGCCTGATTGTCACACAGAAGCTGCATGGGTAAAGGTATGACCATGGCCTCAAATTTCAGCGAAATTCGACCGAATTTCTGTCGAATATCGATATCCAGTCGAAATCGAAATTCGACCGAAATGATCAAAATGACCGAAATATGGGGGTCCTAGTACAAAAAAATGACCGAAATGATCGAAATTCCAGTCGAAATTCCACCGAAATTCCATCGAAATTCTGTTTTGGTCGATACCGAAATGGTGACCGAAATCGACATTTAGGGCCTTGGGTACGACAATACGTACATCTTCTAGTACAGATCGAACCCATATCATCTCTGTGCTTGCTTGCACCATGGCCCTATATTCAGATTCAGCATTGGACCTTACCACAACGGTTTGTTTCTTGCTTTTCCAAGAAACCAGAGAGCTCCCAACAAACACGTCAAATCCTGAGGTCGACTTTCGATCCTTAGGGCACCCTGCATAATCTGCGTCTGCACATGCTGAAATAGATAAATCTGTGCCCTTTCGAAATAGCAACCCTGATCCTGAAGAAGACTTTAGATACCTCAGTATCATGTATATGGCATCCATATGAACTTGTCTTGGCTGCTCCATAAATTGACTCACCCGGCTTACTGCAAAGGCAATATCGGGTCAAGTTATGGTAATATAAAGGAGCTTACCCACCATCTCTCTATATCTCCTCTTGTCTACTTCTGTAGTATGATCATCATACAGCTTCATGCTTGGATCCATAGGAGTACTCGATGGTCTGCATCCAACCGTGCCTGTTTCAACCAAAAGATCTGTAATGTACTTCCTTTGGGTCATCACCAGACCCTGTGCATTCCTGGCAAATTCCAACACCAGAAAGTATCTTAGGGTTCCAAGATCCTTCGTGATGAACTGACTGCCCAGGAATGCTTTTGCCCCCTCTATTCCCTGAACATCATTTCCTGTAACCAGAATATCATTAACATAGACCATGATGACCACCATACCTGTAGCAGACTTCTGAATGAACAACTAGTGATCTGCATTTGATCTTTTGAACCCCTGTCGTTCAATCAGATGGGAAAGCTTCTGGAACCACACCCTTGGGCTTTGTTTAAGGCCATAAATTGCCTTGTGAAGTCTACACACCATATGCTTCTCCCCCTCAGCAGTGAACCCTGGTGGCTATTACATGTAGACTTCCTCTTGTAAATCTCCCATACAAGAAGGCATTCTTGACATCAAGTTGAGATATAGTCCAGTCACGTACCACAACAACTGATAAAAGAATGCGAATAGTAGAGTGACGAGGGAATGAAGAAAATGTATCCATATAGTCCACACCATAGGTTTGTGTGAAACCTCTCGCGACCAACCGTGCCTTGTATCGATCGAGACTACCATTAGCATGGTATTTAACTGTGAATACCCATTTGCATCTAACAATAGATGCGTCAGGGGGAGCATGAACCAAGCTCCATGTGCCACAAAACTGTAAGGCACGCATCTCGTCTTCCATAGCCAGTCGCCAATAATCAATCTTCATAGCTTCTTCGTAGGTCCGTGGTATGTCCACGGAAGACAAAGCCGTAATAAATCTTTGAAAGTCTCCTGTGAGACGATGAAAGGACACCTGGGAAGCAAAGGATAAGACACACAAGTCCTTTTCTGCTTCCGGATAACAATGGGAATATCAAGGTCATCGTCCACTGTACTGGATGGTGTAGTCTCCTCCTGCAATGAAGAATCCTGCACATGTACCATATCTGACCCGTCAGTAGTAATGCCATCTGAACATACCTGAGGCATGATGGATGCTTGATGTGTAGCCTGAGCAGGACCTGACCGACGCGTATAGAATTTTGGTAAAGGTGGAATAGTAGGTTGTGGAGGTGGCGGCGGTGGTGGTGGCGTAGCAACTGGAGCTGGAGTGGACTCAGGTGAACTCAAACTAGGAGGAGGAGGAACATAGACATCGTCGTTGGTAGTGGACGAGACCAACCTATCACCTGCAGGGGAAAAGTACATAACAGACTCAAAAAATGTGACATCAGCACTGACAAAATATTTCTTGTTTATGGGGTCATAACAGTGATACTGTGATAGCCCTTTTGAGTCCGAGAGTAACCTACAAAGACACACTAGACTGCTCAAGAAGAGAGTTTGTCAAGTCCAGGGGACAGGAGATGAACAAATGCAACAGTACCAAAGACACGAGGAGTAAGTGAGAATAATTTCTTATCAGGAAAAATGATAGAAAGAGGAATTTTCTCACCAAGGCCAGATGATGGCATACGATTGACCATGTAGCAAGTTGTAAGGACAACATCCCCCCAGAAAGTGATAGGAGCACAACTCTGAATAAGGAGGGTTCAAGTGATGTCAAGAAGGTGACGATGCTTTCTTTCTGCCACGCCATTCTGTTGAGATGTGTAAGCACAGGTGGTTTGGTGAATAATACTTTTAGACGAAAGAAACTGAGAGAGAGACCGGGTGCAGAATTCCAAAGCATTATCTGTACGGACATATTTAACAGTAGAAGAAAAACATTCTGCACTTCATTAATCAAATTTTTAATAACATCCCCCTACTTCAGATTTATTCTTTAAAAGAAAGACCCAAGAGACACGAGAAAAGTCATCCACCACAACTAGATAAAACATGTGTCCCTGATGATCAGGTACACGACTCGGACCCCAGATATCAATGTGAAATAACTCAAACAAGAAGCTACTGCTCCGACTCTGACGACTAGGAAAGCTAGACCGATGATGCTTTCCCAACTGACACGCTTCACAGCGAAATGATGAACTGCGAGAGATATGAGGCAAGAGATGTCGCATTTTCTGGAGCGGAAGATGGTCAAAGCGAAGATGACAGATGTACGGTGATACTGGTCTGACGGAATAAGAAGCGACGCCAACATAAGAGTTCCGGACCAGCCGATACAGACCATTCTGCTCAGAGCCACAACCAATCACCCTGTCCGTTAGTATGTCCTGAAAAATAAGAGATGAGGGGTCAAATATAGCATGACAATGCAAATCCTTCGTAATCTGACTAATAGACAACAAATTCATGAAGAACTCAGGAGCATGGAGAACATTCTGTAGGTACATAGAAGGTGATAAGGAAACCTCCCCTGTCCAACAAGGGGGAAATGAGTACCATCTGCTATCAGCACTGAGCGGCCATGTGGGATGTCCCTGTAGGACTCAAGTCTCTCTCTATCGCAGCAGAGATGATGGGTGGCGCCAGAATCTATAATCCAATCAGATATATCATGACAAGATGTAAAGGCAGTAGCATTACCTGAGGTACTAGCCGCAGCAGACGAACTGGCAGAAGCTGTAGCAGCAACATCTGAAGGTCCACCTGGAGAATCATTAGACGATTGTGGCATAATATCACGTAGGCGCGCCACAAGCTCTTCGAATCGGTTATCTGGAATGGATGCTGACTGGGGCAGTACATGCTCGGCTACACGTGCTGATGCTGGAAATCCGTGCTTAAAGTAGCATGTATCCTCGGAGTGACCTGTGCGATAGCAGAATGAACAAGGCTGACGAAAGCGACCACCCTGTCCACAGGGTCCACGTCCATGACTAGAAAACTGACCTCCTCTCCCACGCGATACTGCCATCACCGATAGGGATGGAGTAGATGTGCTGGGAGAAACTGATATGCGACTAAGCCTCCGGTAAACATCCTCCATTGGAGGAATGACTGCATCGGCCAATATCTGAGAGCGGGCTGCCTCGTACTCAGGATCGAGGGTTGCAAGAAGTATACTGACCATGGTAGCATTCCGAAATGTCTTCTGCTGCTCTGGAGTCACCGTGAGTGGTATGGTACTGTATAGTTTCTCGAACATCCCTCTCAGGTTCGTGTACAATGAGTGAAGTGGCCGACCATTCTGCTTCATCGTCAATATATCATGCTGGAGCTGTAACATCTTGGTCTCGTTCCGCACTTGGGAATACGTAGCGGCCAGAATGTCCAATATTGCCTTGGCAGTGGGCTGATGGAGGACATCATTGGCAATCTCCATCGACAGTGTGCCTGACAGCCAAACTTTGACATAAGAATCATCAGCCTCCCAAGAGATCTAAGTCTTCTCTTTCGGCTCATCCTCGGTAAGTATATGCTTCTTACCGTTTGACTTCGTGAGACTCATGAACTGCATCGCTCAGAGCTCATAGTTTGTCACATCCATCTTGACTATTGGCGCATGACCTTTGAAGACACCTATGGAGGGCATATCAACTTTGTTCTTTTACATGTCGTCGTAGATGAAGAACCGGGGATTGTAGACCAATAACAAGTATCTACAAAGACTTGATTGGATTTGAGTGCATATGTAGACGTTACGCACTCAAATCCATGGAGATAAAATGGCCTACGAGGAGTGGGCCCTACGACGAGGAGAGGGCCCTATGGTAACGAGTAGAGTCCTGGCGGCAAGGAGGGGCCCGCCGGCAAGGAGGGACCCGGCGGCGGCGAGGAGGGGCCCGACTGTGAGAAGAGGGACCCTACGGCGAGAGCAACGACGAGAGGAACGGCGAGAGGCAACGAGAGGAACGGCGAGGAGGGGGGGCCCTCGGCGGCGGCGACGAAAGGGAGATGGAGGAGGGGAGAGGCGGCGGTGGAAGCCGAGGGTTAGGGTTGAACGCTGGGCTCTAATACCATGTTGGAAAAAGTGAATAATCTATTTTTCTAAGGAACCCTAGGCTCTCTTATGTAGAGAGAGACCCCATGGGTAAAATACATAGAAGTCCTGAAATAAAACAGAAATTAATAAACAGTACATAACATCATAATATATGTCTCTACATGATGGAAACAAGGAAGATTCATATATTATGTCTTCAAGAGACTCAATGAGTTGGAGAGAAAGTAAGGGAAATTGAGAAGACAAGCTTTAAACTTTGGTATTTAGGTAAGATAAGGGTAGAAACGGTGTTGGAGTGGTTGTTTATAAGGATTTGAAGGATTGTGTGATTGAGGTGAAAAAATTCGGAGATCGAATTATTTTGCTAAAACTGGTGCTTGAAGAAGAAATTCTGAATATCATCTCAGTTTATGCACCGCAAATTGGTTTAGATGAAAGGACTAAGTACGCTTTTTGAGAGGATTTGGATAAGAGTCTACAAGGAATCCCACAAAAAGAGGTGATTTGCATCGGTGGAGATCTTAATGGACATGTGGGAAAAGATGCTTCAGGGTATGCTAGTGTTCATGGAGGACATGGTTTTGGGGATAGAAATGAAGAGGGAAAAGCCATCCTGGATTTTGTAACGGCATATGATCTTTTCATAGCAAACACTCTCTTTAAGAAGAGGGAGGAACATTTAATTACTTATAAGAGTGGGCCAACTAGAACACAGATAGATTACTTTGCGTTGAGAAGAAGAGATCGGTTGTGTTGTAAAGGCTGCAAAGTGATCCCATGAGAGAGTTTGACAACCCAACATCGCTTGTTAGTCTTGGATGTACAAATGAAAGGGCTGGTAAAGAAAAGTAGGGTTTCTAAGATAACTAAAACTAGATGGTGGAATCTTCCATTGAAGCAAGCGAGCTTCAGGGAGGTTTTAGAAGACTTATCTTGGGATTGTAGCGGTAGTGCAAACGAGATGTGGGAGGTAGTAGCATCTTGTATCCGAAAGGTAGCTAAAGAGATGTTAGGAGAGTTAAAGGGAGGAGCTCCAGGTCAAAAGGAGGCTTAGTAGTGGAGTGAAGGGGTGCAAGAGAAGCTAAAAATAAAAAGAGATTGCTTTAAAGCTATGTCTAAGGATAGAACGAAGGAAATTGTCACAAACTACAAAATAGCAAAGAAGGAAGCAAAGAAGGCTGTAAGCGAAGCTAAGTCAAAAGCATATAAAGTTTTGTATAAAAATATCGACTCTAAGGAGGGACAGAAGGATATATTCAGATTGGCCAAAGCAAGAGAAAGAAAGATCAAAGACCTTTATCAAGTGAGATGCATTAAGGACGAGGAAGGTCATGTGCTTGTTACTCAGAAGGATATAAAAACTAGATGGGAGCAGTACTTCCATAAACTTTTCATTGGGGAAGGAAATAGGGAGGTCACTTTGGGTGATCTAGCTAGTAGTGAAAGTTACTTGAATCATGCAAGCTATAGACGGATACAAAGAAAGAAAGTAGAGGAGGCTTTAAAGGTTATGAGATCTGGGAAAGGTATAGGACCGGATGACATCCCTGTAGAAGTATGGAGAGTTTTAGGTGATCTGACTTGGCTTACAAATCTATTCAATGTTATTTGGCGAAGCAAGAAAATGCTTAAAGATTGGAGGAGGAGTATCGTGGTGCCTCTCTATAAGAATAAAGGAGACATTCAAAATTGTTTAAATTATAGAGGTATCAAGCTGATGAGTCACACTATGAAAATTTGGGAACGTGTGATCGAAAGAAGGTTGAGGCAAGTTTCCAATGTAAAAGAAAACCAATTCGGATTCATGCCAGGTCACTCAACGATTGAAGCCATCCATTTGCTGAGGAGAACAATGGAGATTTATAGAGTTAAAAGGAAGAACCTTCGTATGATCTTTATTGCTTTGGAGAAGGCTTATGATTCTTTCCCACGAGAGATATTGTGGAGAGTTTTGGAGAAGAGACAAGTACATGTCCTATACATTAACCTCATAAAGGACATGTGTGATAAGGCTTTATTTGTGTGTAAGGACCTCGTCTGGGAAGACTGGATATTTTTACATCAACATTGGTTTACATCAAGGTTTTGCTTTAAGTCTATTTCTTTTTACTTTGATTATGGACGAGTTGACAAGTCACATTCAGGATGAGTTACCTTGGTGTATATTATTTGTTGATGATATTAAGTTAATTGACGAGACTAGAGATGGAGTAAATGAGAAGCTTGAGGTCTGGATACATGAGTTGAAGATTAAAGGATTTCGTATAAGTAGGGCTAAGACAAAATATATGGAGTGCACCTTTGATGGAAGCAATGGTGAATGAATCGAGGTGAAGATTGGTGACGATAACATTCAGAAGAGAGATTCCTTTAGATATCTGGGATCTATTCTACATCATGCTGGGGAAATGGATGGAGATGTTACTAATAAAATAAATGCAGGCTGGCTAAAGTGGAGTGGGGCCTCTGTTGTTCTTTGTGATAAGAAAATTCCTTTAAAAATTAAAGGAAAGTTTTACAAAACAGTCATGAGACCTGCCATGCTTTATGGATGTGAATGCTGGCCTGTGAATCATAGACATGTGCAGAGAATGAATGTAGCAAAAATGAAAATGCTAAGGTTGATGTGTGGGCACACACGTAAAGATCGGATTCAGAATGATGCAATCAGGAAGAAAATTGGTGTGGTTCCGATCAAGGATGAGATGTGAGAAAACCGCTTAAGATGGTTTGGACATTTGCAAAGAAGATCAGCTGATGCACTAGTTAGGAGATGCGAGTGTTTTGATGTTGAGCTGGCTAAGAGAGGACGAGGACGGCCCTAGAAGTGTTGGAAAGAGACCATTCGAAGGGATCTTAGTTTTGTGGATATAAGCCCTTGATTGACCAAAGATAGATCTGAATGGAGGCAAAGAATCCATGTAGCCGACCCTACTTAATTGTGGAAAAAGGCTTTGTTGTTGTTGTAGTAGTAGATATTGGAATCAGAGCGGTTGTAGAGCTTGGGCCGAGCTTTTTCCTCGACCCGACCTAAGGCCCGAGGAGAATCGACCGGCCTGGTCTGAGCTTTTTCGAGTTGGGCTGGGTCGAGCCCAATGCTTGATTCATCCTATAGATGTGGATACCAAAGTATGAATAACGTATACAACGGTGAATCAGACACTCGATCTTACATGTTAGAGAATATATGAAATGTTGCCGTAGAAATATTAGTATAATCGAGCACTTTTGGGAAAAAATTATGAACAAGCAGATACGATGATAAATAGGATACGAGGTTACACGTTCATGTTCATGGATATAAATAATTTTATCGTGGAAATCATTAATAATATTTGAATTGAATATTTTTACAATAAAGTTTGAATAAACGGATAGGGTATTGAATTGGGCACTCGAGCATACATATCAACATATATAAATAATTTTATCATAGAAATCAATAATAATATTTTAATTGGACATTCCTACAATTGACCCATTGTTTAATGTATAATCAATCCCCTCTTAAATAATCTAATACATGCACATTTTTATTTTTTGATTTCCATGTGTATCACCATCACATCTTCGACATTTATTAAAACTATAGAATAATACAAAAATATGATGATTGGTTTTATAAATAACTTACTCAACTTAATGGTTTGTTATTCCTATAAATGTAAATAGATGGATGATGTGGGTATCATCTTTTTTTGGAAGAGATCCCACGACTACCTTTGGGTACCAATTACCATTCAAATGAATCGGGTTCCCGTTTGAACGGGCGACTCGTAACCCAGTAATAATGGGGCAGGACGAGTCAACGTGTGAATGGGTCGATTACCCATCCCGTGAACACCCCTAAGTGGTGTTGAATAATGAACGATATCAAGGTGATAGAGCAAAGTCCTTGTAATCTAGTACCTTTGACATCTTCTGGAGTCGTGCTTCAATGCTTCATGATATTGGACTATGCTGGCTGAGGCCATAAATTAACTTCTTTCGTAAGAAGGCCTTTGGACTCATCTTGAAGCTTGTACCCAAGTGGTTGTTATATATTAATGACCTCTTTAAAATCCTCATATAGAAACATATTCTTCATATTTAACTGATGTAATGACCAAGGACTATGTAAAATGATCTAAGAAGGATCCTAAGGGCCTGTTTGGTTGCTGGATTGGACTGGGTTGGGTTGGGTTGGGGTACCCCCGTGAATAGTAAATTGTACCCCTATGAACAGTAAACTGTGAGGAGGATTGAAAGGGTTGGAAGGAGGGTACACCGGTGTACCCCAACCCAACCCAGTCCAACCCAGCAACCAAACAGGCCCTAAGAGTCGAAAGTTAAGCCATATAAGAGAAGGCATCAAATCAATCCACCCATAAGCCCAACTGAAGGCTGTGACGAAGATGCATTCTTATTAATCAAAATCGTTCCATTTGGATTATGTTTCACCATGAACATCCATTTGGAAACAACCACCTTGCAGTCATTAGTGGATTCACCAAGGTCCAAGTACATCAAGATATCAAAGTAAATATCTCCTCTTCGATGCCCTTATTCCAAAGAGGGTGAAGATAGGTGAATGGGTATGGAGATCTGGTGTAGGACCAATCACTCTAGAAAGGGAACAATTGATATATATATATATATATATATATATGGGTAAAATGGGGTTGCCCCCCGAGGGGAGATAACTTGGCTCCCCCACCCCATTTTCCCCCGTTTTTGTTTTTTTTGAAAAATGTTTCCGTAGATTTTCATCATTATATCCATATATTATGTCATTCAAATTCCGTGTGAAACAGAGACTCCATTGGCCTCCATCCAGACAGGGTTAATTTCAATAATTCTGCGACTATTAAAAAATGACCGTCTAGATGGTGGCCGTAGGAGTCTGCAGCGGCGGGCGGATGGCGCTAGAAGGAGCGGGCTCTGCAGCGGCGGGCGGATGGCGCAAGCACTCTCTGAAGCGCGTATGGCGTCCGAAGCGCTTCGACCCTCGGCACAGCGACCAGGTACGTGCCACTCGTCAACCGGTCTTGCCCTCGAGTATCGCTATCAAAGACGAAGATAACAAGGATGGCTGGGTGAGGGTATCCCGCTCTAAGCCCGGCAGGCGATGCTTTCGTTGTGCGGGGCGTGGTCATTTGGCGTCTGCATGCATGGCGCCTCCTCGATGCTTCCGGTGCGGTCGTGTCGGGCACCGTTCGTTCTCATGTAGGGAAGCACTCGTGGATCTCAGGCGGACGAAGCAGATGGTGGCCGTAGGAGTCTCTGCTTGATCCAATATGCGGACGACACCTTATGTTTTATCGAGGGGGACCGACTGCAATATTCCGGAATGGCTACTACGGTACATTTATTCTGCGAATTATCGGGGCTCCGCATCAACGAGGACAAATCCAAATTTGTGCCCTTTGCTCTCTCGCCTCTGGAGGTCGGGGAATGCTCCTCCATTTTGGGGGCCTCTCTCGGGGCTCTTCCTCTTGAGTACCTGGGATTATCTCTCTCAGTGGGCAGGCCGCGGTTACGCGACTATCAGCGGGTGGTGGAGAAGGTCGAGACAAGGCTGGCAGGTTGGCGCTCTTCATTGCTCTCTCGGGGTGGCCGATTGGTGCTTATTAAATCCGTCCTCTCCGCTATTCCTATTTATTTTCTATCATCGCGCGGATTGCCAAAGGGGATTAGCCTGCGCTTGGACAAATGTATGAGGGGATTCCTTTGGGGCAAGAATGGTACTGCAAGAAGAGGGATTCATCTGGTCGCTTGGGAGGACATTACGCGTCCTAAACGGGACGGGGGCCTGGGTGTGCGGCGGCTGGAGATCATGCGGGATGCTTTCCTTCTCAAATGGGCGTCGCGGCTTTTAGGCCGGGAGGATGGCTTTCTTGTTCAATGCCTTCGCAGTGCGGCGAGTAATGCATTTCTCTCCGTCTTTGACGGTAGATCACATATTCACTCTCCCATCTTTTGGCGCGAAGCCTTCACAGTTTTCAACCGCAATCGGTCCTTATTCCGACCATCTCTCGGCGATGGTTCCTCCTTCCGCTTTTGGACCATGGACTGGTCTGGCAAATGCATCTTCATGAACCTTTTTCCAAGACTATATGCGCTTGCCAGGGACAAAGATGCAACGGTGGACTCATGCTGGTCCAACGGCACCTGGTGCCCGATTCTGGTGGATTCTCTCTCTTCCCAGCGCCTGATTGACTTCTCTGCATTGATGTCCTTACTCGGGGACGCCCCTACTCCATCGTGGGGGCGTGATCACTTCTCCTGGAACGACGGGTCCTTTTCTTCGAAGAAGGCATATTCTGCTCTCCTCCCCATCGCTGTGCATCCGGAGGCGTCATTTCGTGATCATTGCAACCTCATATGGGGTCTCAAGCTTCCGGAAAGGGTTGGCATATTCTTGTGGATCCTTAGGCGTGGATGACTTCCTACTCGCGACCGCCTGGTAGCTCTCTTTCCAAACGTTCCCATTTTTTGCGGCTTATGCGACTCGGCTGTTGAGACGGCCGAACACCTCTTCCTCCACTGTGACCTTGTGCGGCCCTTATGGGAGGACGTTGCGTGGCTGAATCTTTCGTCGATGGTATCTTTTTGGGAGAGCATTGCACTCGCTGAAAATCGTCCGAGGGCGGTGAGACTGGTTCCCTTCGCGCGCATTTGGAGTATCTGGCTGGCGAGGAACAAATATCTGTTTGCGGGGCAGAGATTTTACTTAGAAAACATTTGTATTGACGCGAACCGTCTTTGTTCGGACTGGTCACTTGGGTAGCGAATTTTTGGTTACGGGGCGAATGGTATCATTATTGATATCATTTTCCCCTATTTTTCCCTTTTTTCTCCATCTGTAAGTTCTTTCTATTTCTCCTCTTTAATAAAATGGGGCGAACACCTACGGGTGTCTCCCCCTCTTTGGAGTGTCAAAAAAAATGAAACAAACCGATAATAACACAATTTAACAGTAGTCTTTATTGAATATTGGTTCAACGCATCATTTCTTTTAAGCATTCTGCATGACACTGGGTAAATGCTAAAATTTCCACATTCAAGTTTACGGTAAAGCTAGTGTATTTCATGTACATTTAGAAGTGTCAGATGACTTCTTACATATGGGTTCAAACTTATTTTTTGTATTTATTTTCCAAACCACTCATCCCCTGGCTCCTCATTGACATTCATGAATAAACTTTTTTTTGTTCATACAATATGCTTCTGATAACGTCGTCCACTTTTGGACATGCTTTAAGTTTATGTTTTCTCCTTCTATGCAATTATGTCTTAACGTTCATCAAATTTAAGATTTCTGTTTGCTGTATGTTTTGAATTTCATCCGCAAATCAACTTGTATTTTTAGGATAGGCTTCTGCAGATTATGTAAAAGAAAGATATGGGCATGTAAATCTTCTAATCAATGCATCGGGAGTGCTATCGATACCAGATATACTTCAGCCAGGTACAAAATTGAGATCTCTCACTAATCAGGTTATACGTCATTCA
The DNA here is from genome assembly GCA_037367405.1 of Ottelia alismoides. Classification (NCBI taxonomy): domain Eukaryota; kingdom Viridiplantae; phylum Streptophyta; class Magnoliopsida; order Alismatales; family Hydrocharitaceae; genus Ottelia; species Ottelia alismoides. Next base: position 176,774 of record JAZKJV010007281.1, on the reverse strand, counting down.
TAATGAAGAAGTAAAAAAACCATTTTCAGTTTCTATAATTCTGCAATGCATTGGCGATAAAAATCTGCTTTCCCACGACGTGTGAAGCCTCTAAAGGGAAAATAAGAGCCTTTGTGGGTAAGAGTTTTGACCAATAGATGTATATTTTGGATGTGCCCACAACCACTGTGAAATCTGAATAGAGATGTAATCATTGCCAAACACGAAATCAAAAAATAGATTATGCGGTTTGAGATGGTCCATGAGGATCTCTCTACTCCATGGGAGAAGGGACCCTCAAGATTAAATCTTCACAGTAAACATCTCATAAAATACAAGAGGTGTGGATCTTTGTATAGCCCTATTAGCACCCAAAAGCCCCACCATTACATGATGTGTGACTAAAACACGAGTGGTATAATGGATCTTGTTGGGAAACGTGAATGAGATACTCTATTCCATAGCCCTAGGCTCTCTTATATAGGAGAGTAGCCTATGGGTAAATTACATAAAGAGAATAACAAGAAAATAAAATAACAAAGAGATACAGTTAATCAGTATGCGTCAACACTCCCCCTCAAGATGGAGCATAGATGTCAATCATGCTCAGCTTGGAAGCACACTTCTGAAATGGACCTCGTAACAATGCCTTGGTGAATATGTCTGCAGTCTGGTTCTCTGAAGTAACATGAGATGTGGCAATGAATCCTTTCTGAATCATATCACGTATGAAGTGACAATCCACCTCAATATGCTTGGTCCGCTCATGGAATGCAGGGTTGTTTGCAATAAACAAAGCAGCCTGATTATCACACTCCAAGTTCATTGGAAGTGGTACATCTAAGCATAAATCTGTCAGCACCGCTTTCACCCACATCATCTCTGTAGTAGCCTGGGCCATAGCCCTATATTCGGATTCAGCACTAGATCTAGCTACCACAGTTTGTTTCTTGCTCCTCCATGAGACTAGAGCATCTCCAACATAGACCGCATACCCTGAGGTGGACTTCCTATCCTTGGGACATCCTGCATAGTCTGCATCTGCGCATGCTGAGATAAAGATCCCCTTTCCTTTCTTGAATAGTAGACCTGTACCTGGAGAAGATTTGAGATATCTAAGTATCATATGTATTGCATTCATATGCACCTGGCGTGGTTGCTCCATGAACTGGCTCACACGGCTCACTGCAAATAATATATCTGGCCTAGTGATCGTGTCATATAACAGTTTGCCTACCAGTTCTCTATATCTTCTCCTGTCCACCTCCTCTGTGTCATCATCATACAGCTTCATGCTAGGATCCATTGGTGTCGTAGCCGGTCGGCACCCTAGCATACCTGTCTCACTCAGTAGATCTGTAACATACTTCCCCTGTGACATGACTAATCCATACGAATTTCTGGCAAATTCCAGCCCCAGAAAATATCTAAGGACTCCCAGGTCCTTGGTGACAAACTCGGTCCCCAGCCTTTCCTTTGCCTGCTTGATGCCCTGGTCATCATCTCCTGTAATCAAGATATCATCAACATAAACCATGATTACAATGATACCTCTCACCGTCTTCTGTACAAACAAGGAATGATCAGCATTGGAGCGTTTATATCCTTGTTTCTCAAAGAGGTCCGACAGCTTCTGGAACCATGCTCTGGGGCTCTGCTTAAGGCCATAGATGGCCTTGTGTAACCTGCAAACCTTGGAACACTCCCCCTCAACAGCAAAACCTGGTGGTTGTTGCATATAGACTTCCTCCTGCAAGTCTCCATACAGAAATGCATTCTTCACGTCCAGTTGATAGAGTGGCCAGTCTCTAGTAACTGCAACTGATAACAGAATCCGTAGAGTGGAATGACGCGCCACAGGGGAGAACGTGTCAAGGTAATCTACCCCATATGTCTGTGTGAATCCCCGTGCAACTAGGCGTGCCTTGTACCTGTCAATGGAGCCATCTGCATTGTGTTTAACTGTAAACACCCATTTGCAACTCACCGGGCTGACATCTGGAGGTATAGGAACCAAACTCCAGGTTCCTCTAGACCAAAGTGCCGCCATCTCTTCCTCCATTGCTAGCCGCCATCTAGAATCCTGCAAAGCATCATGGTGGTTCCGTGGAATGTCTGTAGCTGAAAGTGCCAATGCAAACGTCCTGAAGTGTCCAGATAGCCTCTCAAAAGACACAGCTGTTGATATTGGATATTTGGCACATCTTCTCTTCGGCTTGCGTAGAGCGATTGGAACATCCAGATCCTCTGTGGTATCACCATACTCCTGTAATGTATCCTGCTGAGAAATGTCGTCAGATCCATCAACATTAATATTTTCATTACATACCATAGGCGAGCTAGTTGACTGGTCAGGACCATGAGCTGGAGGAGGCTTGCAGGTGTAATGGAATGGTAGCGGGGATACTGTTGATGGCGGTGGTGGTGGCGGTGGTGATGGTGGTGACGGTGGTGTTGTCGGTGGTGCCATGAATACGTTATCAGGAGATATAGGTGGTGGCTGCATGTTCCCGGATTCTGAAAAATACATAGTAGATTCAAAAAATGTAACATCTGCACTGATCATATACCGCCGACGCATAGGATCAAAACACTTGTACCCCTTTTGAGTTCTGGAGTACCCCACAAAGGCGCACTTGACAGCCCTAGGAGAGAGCTTGTCAGTACCAGGTGACAACTGATGGACAAATGCGACTGACCCAAACACACGAGGGGTAAGCATGAACAAATCCTTGTCAGGGTAAATGAGTGAAAAAGGAATCTGTTCATTCAAGACAGAAGAAGGCATACGGTTGATAAGGTAACATGCAGTAAGGACTGCATCACCCCAGTAGGAGTACGGAGCATGACTCTGAATAAGAAGAGACCTTGTGACATCAAGAAGGTGACGGTGTTTTCTTTCAGCAACCCCATTCTGTTGAGATGTATGAGCACAAGATGTTTGGTGAATAATCCCTTTTGAAGAGTAGTAATTGGCTAGAATGTTGGTGCACAACTCTAAAGCATTATCACTTCTCAAACTCTTGACAGAAGTAGAAAAAACATTTTGAATTTCATTAAGAAAGTGGATAATAATATTTACTGCTTCAGATTTATTTTTCATTAGAAAGACCCATGACGCTCTAGAGAAATCGTCCACAAATACAATATAAAACCTGTGTCCCTGATGATCGGGAAACGACTCGGACCCCAGACATCGACATGAAACAACTCAAACTTGGAGTTACTACTCCGACCTTGACTACTGGGAAAAGACGACCTGTGATGCTTTCCCAACTGACATGCCTCACACTGGATAGGTGTGTGAGAGAGACCATAGGGTAGAACAAGACGCAACTTCTGAAGCGGTAAATGACCAAAGCGCAGATGCCACAAGAGAGGAGATACTTGTCCAGCAGGAGAAGATGTGGTTCCAGCAAATGGGGTCTGGTTCAGTCGATAAAGGCCTCCTTGCTCATAGCCATGACCAATCACGTTGCCCGTACGGATGTCCTGAAAAATCAAAGAAGATGGATCAAAAATAACTCGACACTGTAGATCCTTCGTAATCTGACTAATTGACAATAGATTCATAGAAAAATGCGGTGCATGTAGGACATTCTTGAGCTGCATAGAAGATGTCAATCTAATCTCCCTCTGACCCGTGATAGGGGAGTGTGTGCCATTGGCAATCACTACTGTCCGTCCTGGAGGAATCTGAGTATATCCTGTAAGTAGCCTCTGGTCGCCACATAGATGATGTGTAGCGCCCGAGTCCATGATCCACGGCAATGTATCAGATCTACTACTGTGGAGTGCAAGTGTACTACCTGAAGTACTAGTAGAGGCAGAGGCAGAAGCAGCAGCATCAGTATGACTCTCTGTAGTCGGTGCTGGACCTGATGGTGGGATAATGCCCCTGAGACGGGCAACTAGATCATCAAATCGTTGATCCAGTGTAGCAGCAGATGGGGGCTCTATCTGCTCAGCGGCTCGTGCAGATGCAGGGAATCCATGCTTTGAGTAGCATGTGTCTTCAGCATGTCCAACTCGGTGACAATATGAGCATGTTGGCCTAGTGCGGCCACCCCTTCCACGAGGAGTACGTCCACGGCCCTGGTGATGAAAACCACGGCCTCTGTTGGCCGCCATAGCTGAGGGGTTCTGACTCGCAGCTGCTGAAGGTACTGTGATCCTACTCAATCTGTGAAAGGCTTCCTCCATGGGAGGAATAGTCGAGTCCGCCAAAATCTGTGAACGTGCTGCCTCATACTCTGGATCAAGTGCAGCGAGAAACACACCCACCATCGTCGCATTCCTGTATGTCTTCTGCTGTTCTGGCGTGGCGGTAAGAGGCATGAAGCTATAAAGCTTCTCAAACATCCCTCGCAATGATGTATAGAGAGAATGTAAGGGACGACCGTTTTGCTTTATTGTGAATATATCATGTTGTAGTTGCAGGATCTTCGTCTCGTTCTTCGCCTGAGAATATGTCGCTGCCAGGATATCCCGCATGTCTTTGGCTGTGGGTTGATGTAGAATGTCATTGGCAATTTCAATAGCCAATGTGCCAGATAGCCACACCTTGGCATATGCATCATCAGCCTCCCATGAGGCATGAACTCCAGTCTTCTCTGCAGGCTCGGGCTCGGTAAGAATGTGCTTCTTACCTGTAGACTTCATCATACTCATGAACTGCATTGCCCACAGTTCATAGTTCGTACCATCCATCTTGACTATGGGCGCTGGACCACGAAACACGCCAATAGACGGGATATCTACCTTGCTTTCTGACATAATGGAGACAGAAGACTGGAGCGAATGACAAGAGATAATCTTTGTCTACAATGACATAGACGGGATTAGTTGCATGTGTAGACCTCAAGCAACTATCCCCATGAATACGTGCGCGCTACGGTGTTGACGCACGCAAACTATGGGCTGGCGCACAGAGATCACGCACGGTGGTGCACAATCGGCGCGTAGTAGTGCGCAGGAGTGCGCGCTGGAGTGCGCGCAGATCAGGAACTCACACTCGGTGGTGCACAGTCAGTGCGTAGGAGCGCACAGGGATGCGCACAGGGGTGCGCGCAGGAGTGCGCGCTGGAGTGCTCGCTGGAGTGTGCTGGAATGCAATGCGCGCAGATGCGCCAGGCCACGCGATGCGCAGGGGAAGCCCTAGGCTATGCGCAGGTGCGCCAGGCGATGCCTAGGGCTGGAGTGGGCGGCGCCGATCGGAGAAGAAGGCTGCCGTCGATCGGAGATCGGAGAAGAAGGCCGCTGTAGATCGGTTGGAGTGGGCGGCGCCGAGTAGAGAGAGAAGAGGCCGGCGGGTGGGGTTAGGGTTAGGGTTTCGAGAACTCCGGTCTAGGACCGTCGCTCTGATACCATGTTGGGAAACGTGAATGAGATACTCTATTCCATAGCCCTAGGCTCTCTTATATAGGAGAGTAGCCTATGGGTAAATTACATAAAGAGAATAACAAGAAAATAAAATAACAAAGAGATACAGTTAATCAGTATGCGTCAACAGATCTTGGTGAGATCCAATTTCTGAATTGACTCAACTTTCACTATTCTCAACACTACCCTTAAAGTTGGATGAATAGAAACTCAATTACACACTTAATGCATGACAACAATAGTATCTCAATTAAATGCATTCACCTATGATTGTTAATGAAAACAATAATGCCTTTTGAGTCATGTTGGTGAGGAGTTGAAGTTGGGAATAATGAATCATTGAGTGTCTGTATTGAAAATCAACTTTTATGTTTTTTATCTACATCAATTAGAGTCACCTGACACAATAATGAATCACCCTGATGGAGATCTCTATCTCACAATGTGTTCATCTGAAGATGATTCTATCTCTCTCTAGCATCAAAAAGGATCATGGGAATGCACTTATGAATATCAGATAATAGACCATTCGTTTAGGGACATCTCTCTCTAGGAATTAACATCTCTTATTTGGAAATACAAAATGACTCTTTCTTATCTAGGGAACTTGGAAAGTGGAGTTTGTCTCATAAAATCCTTAGAAGGATCTTGTAATAGGGGTTGCGAACAATGGATGATAGATCCTGAGTCTTGTTTATGTCGATGGACATGAGTACCACGTTTCTTCGTTAGGGCAGGAGAAGTGTCTCTCTCTGCAGAGCTTAAAGAATGGTAAAGTCTAAAAATAATGATCTCTTACTCCTTTTTCTAACACATATCATAAGATTAAAAAATTGCTTGAAGAAATAAATAAGGGTGACTTTTTTCATCTTTTTTTCTCTCATCTTTATTTCCATGCCCTGTTTCTTAATTTTTCATTTAATGTTTTCCATGTATTCATTTTGTTGGAAAGTGCATTCAATCCACACAAAAAGCCCATTGTGGAATCGATCTTCTCTATTATTGAGATCGATACATCCTCAGGCTTCATTGTCATGACATTGTCAACAATGCTCATGCTAGAGGATCATGGCATCTTTGTGAGAGCACAACCCACTATTTGTGGCCTTGCAGGATCTACTATGCACCACATTACATTTGGAGGCATTGGGGTCATGGGAAACCTGCATCTCGAGACTTGCATGGGATGCCAACGCTTCTTATGTGCCACTCCTATTTGAAGTGCCTCCTTGCATCCTCTATCTGTGTCTTCCTCTCTGTTGCGAATCATGAAGACATACGCAATCACGATCAATCACACAAGCACGAAGACACACGGATTTACTGGGTTCACACGTAGTTGGGTTACGTCCTTGGGTGGTGGCAATCGGTTTTCACTATGCGGAGAAGAATAAAATACATAGGATATAGAGAGTCCTAACCCTTGGGAGTTTATATACTAATACTACACCCGGAAAGATGGATCCCTGAAATGAACATATCGAAATCCCCGAATACAAATAGAACCGTTAATAAAAATAGTATGACAGGAAGGGGTGCATACGAAGGTTCTTCAACCTGGATCAAATGATTAGGATTCAAGGCATATCAACACTCCCCATGCACAATGCCATCGTTCTGCCATCTCATCGCAAGTGAGCACTATCTCCAGTGCCTTCAGTTTTCGTGTGTCGTTTATTGTGTGCAATCTCATGTGGTGCTTCTTTCATTGCTAGCCATTGTGATGTCAGCCACGTGAGCCATCTTTGCAGCACCATGTACAACAGAAGTCGCTTATAAACTGGTTGTAACATGCGGTTTGTTTCTCACGATGATGTTGTTATATGCTACCTCTATAAGAATCACCAATAGGGTTCCTCATTGTTCAATAGTCGCTTCAAGCAACTGATGCTTTCTCCTCGAGGTACATGAATTAGGATTCATACAGAATACATTCAAGATCTTCATGATGCCACCATTCTCGATTTCCCGTTGCCACCATCCAGTCATCAAAATGTTGTAAAACTGTTGCAAACACCTGAAACATAATTAAAATAAGTAATGAATCTCGATGAACCAAATGTTGGCTTGCTTTGCTACCACTGAAAATCTGAAATAAAAAGATAATCAGAGTCAGACACAATTTCAAAATATAGATTTCTATAGGAAAATGTTCACCCTGACCCATAATTACTTATATTTATATAAAAGAGTACATATTGTTACAATGACCACTCATTGGAAGTGCTCGAGCATGAGCCATCACATTTTATACATAAAAATCCTCTTGTTAAAAAATGACTGTTTCTGGCCAACCAATAGCCCTAGTATGGCAATGGCCCTTTGCCTAACCTCCTATGAACCCTCCACCCTTCACCAATTAACTCCCAAAAAGAATCTTCGATCTTGAACGATATGCCTGGTAGTTTCGACTCCTCCCATAGCCTCCTTGAGTCCACACAGCTGAAAAAGATGTGGTTAATGTCCTCGAGTTCCTCCTCGCACCACAGGCACCACATCCAACCCATGCCCCAGCCATAATATGCCCCTACCTAAGGAGCCATAAGATCTTTATCCGCAAGGGTAAAAATATAAATTTATGTGATTCGATACTCCTGCAGGAGGAAAGCGTTACTCTATAGGAGATGAGACCCTACATGCATGCATGCATGTATCCTAAAAGAGAAGGGTTCTTTGTATATCCCCACCATCCCTAAGCCTCATCATTTAAAGATGGACTAAATCACAAAGGTGGTGTAAGTTGATGTTAGAGAGTGCAGTTGCCTAATTGACTCGAATCTTCTCTATTCTCACTAATTAACTAAATTGGTAGATAATTAGAGATATGCCACCTTACAGCTGGTGGAACCAGTGAACAAGTCAAAAATAAATACATTTGTAGAAAATAACATAAGCGAGTAAATCATGAAACACGATGATTTACATGAAAAACCATTCTCAAGGAAAGGGAAAATCAGTGAAGAGATACTATAGTATCCACGGGTATTTAGAATTATCTTCACTTTTTTTGAAAAAAGAGGGTGGCATCCCGCTTTGGGACCCACCTCAAAAGGTGTGTGTATATATATATATCTATAAAATTATAAGTTACAAAATGTTACAATTCCATGTTGTATATAGCTCCCTACAATGCTCAATTACATTCTCAATGTAAAAACTATGACCCCTCCAAAAATGGCGTCATTCCTGGTGCACCAAATTTCCCAAACCAGCGCAAAAGGAACGCGTTGTCCTCGTGACCATATCTATAAACCAATCTAATATCTCTCCAGAAGCTCGAACAATCCATCCCAGAGAGCCAAGAAATGCTCATCATGCTTCACACCTGAGCTGAGGACGGACAAGAGAAAAACATATGCTTCACATCTTCCATCGCCAACCCACATCTATCACATGTAACATCCTCTACTCCCAACAACTTCCCCCTGCGCCCTTCGGTGAGAATCCTACCGAGCCTGAATAGCCAAAGAAAAATCTTGATTCTGATCGACACCTTGCTTCTCCATATCATCGCCATGTCCACTCCAACCTCCGCCTCCACTTCCTCTTCATCCTCCGTGAAGAACCGGTACATTTTTTTCATCGAAAATCTTCCATCTCCCCAAACATAATGATCTCTGCCACCCAAGAACCCCTCTACCTGTGCCAACTCCACCTATAGGGCCATGAAGTCCTCAACTCTTTGATCTGCCAACATCGAAGAGAAAATCGGAGACCACGATCCTTGTTCCCAAACCTTCTGCACCACCTCCTCCTTATTCGCCGCCAACTGCAAAAGCTGCTGGTAACGCTCCACCATCGCCCCTTTCCCCATCCAATCGTCCTGGCAAAATCGAAATCATGCTCTGTGGGTCTCATCTTAACTGCAAACTCTAGGGTCACCTATGTAATTCTCTTCCACAAAGATGACGGTATACGCCCTGTGACAGCCTCCAATGACATGGATATCCCGTAAATCTTCCTCAACAACATGTAGGCCAGGTCCTCTGACTTCCGCTAGAGACGCATCACCCATTTCGCCATGAATGCATTGTTTATCTCACCTACTCATAGAACTCCCAAATCACCCTTCTTTGATGGTGTCACCCTATCCCAATCAACCAGAGGGACGTCCCTCCTAGACTGCCTCCTATCGACCGATAAAAACCTTCTTATTAAAGCTTCCATCCCCGTGTGCAACCTCGCAGGTAATGCCCTCGTAGAGCAAAAGAAAATTGGGATGGTCGAAAGCACATGTTTCAGGAGAATCAGCTCCCCCCTTAATAGCATTCTTGCCTCCCACCCCGCTAATCTTCGCTCCAATCGCTCCAACAATGCTACCCAGTCCCTCGATCTCAGCCTCCCTGCCACCAATGGTAGCTCCAGATATGTGATCAGCAATGCGGTCGTTGGGCATCCCAACACCTCTGACACGCTCTGTATCTCTTGATCCAACATGCCAAAGGGGACTACCACCGACTTAGCTCTATTTATCTTAAGCCCCGATAAAGCTTCGAAGATGTCCATAATTAACAACGCATTCTGAATCTTCTTCTCCTTGACCTCAATGAAGAAAACAATGTCAAAGGCAAACTGCAATATTAGAATGGATATCTCCTCCCTCATATATCCTAAACACCAACCTCCGGTTGTCACCATCCTTGTCATCACTGCCAAAGCATCGGCTACAATGACGAACATAAGTTGATGAATATGCCCCTCTGGGGCTGGAAAATACCCCCCTCCGGTCGTCCATTGACAACACCACATGCAAAGTCGTCGTCATACACCTCTTGATCCAGACGATCCATATTTCCGGGAAACCTCTCTTCTCTAATGACACCCACAAGAATTTTTAGTCTCCACGGTCATACGCCATGGAAAAATCGACCTTTCAAAGCACACCTCTAGCCTTGTTTTTTTTCCAGTCCGTCACCACCTCGGCTGCCATCACCAACCCATCTGTCATAGCTCTCCCAGGCACAAATGACGTCTTCTTAGGCGATATGATCCGGTCAAACACCTCCCATAAATGATTTGTAAGGATTTTCGAGAGAATGAGGTACATTGCATTAGACCACGCAATGGGCCTGTATTCCTCCACTCTGGTCGGCGTGTTCTTCGATAAGAGCCTTGTTTTATCTCTCAAATCATCGGTTACCCTCCCAAAACACTGCTAACACCTTTAGCACGTCTTGCTTGACTACCTCCCAGAACTCATATATTAGGATGGACTTGGATATCATGATTTAGGAGTCAAATTCCTAAGTAGTACCTGGGAAATACATAATTACCTAGGTTCTACGTAATGTTTTTTTTTTACTCAAAAACTACAAAGGTGTCGCATGTTCAACATGCGACACCCCTTAAGTTTTTTTTTTACCCAGGAACTGCGTTAGTGTCGCATGTTCAATATGCGCTATAGATAGCGCATATTCAACATGCAACATATGTCCAGGGAATTCCTATCGAAATGGACTGTACAGGTATCGCAGGTTTCAAAATTTACTGGATAGGTATCGCATGTTGTATATGCGACATGAAGGGATAACGCATGTTCAATATGTGTTATCCTTCCAGGAAATTTTCATCGGAATGCCTGGGGCAGGTGTGTGCTTTGAAAATTGAACATATGACGCATGTTCAAAATGCGTCATATTTACAGTAAAGTTTTCGGCGAAAATGGCTGTCCAAGTGTGGGCTTTGGAATGTCAAGTTTTTAAAAACCCTTGGAAAGACATTTTTGTAAACATTCCCATGTTTTTAATGTAAATAGACATTTTTGTAAACATTCCAGACAATGCAAACACTGTAGACATTCCAAACATCAAAGAGGACATTTCAATATAGACTTGTTCATGATTACACTTTACATTTTTTGCATCATATTAAAAATTACATTGATTACAATTCAACGTTTTTTCCTCCTATGGTATGTAATCGTAGAATCTGGAGGATGGAACGGTAATAGACGGTTCGCTTCGTCTATCATGTGGATCTGAGAGGGTCCTGCGGCATCCTCCTCGAATGTAGGCATAGACGGCGGCGTTAGTGTGCAGTAAGTTGGTCGTGTCTGGCTGGGGTCCAATCCTTGCCTCAACGGTGCTTGAGGCGTTGGCAAGTCCTCTCTTGGTCGCTCGGTGGCAGGTGTGAAGTAGTCTCCTTGCTCAATGTTATCATCCTCCGCAGCGGCCTCTTCAAAGTCCATGGGTTCCGGGACTTGTTCACGTGCCCTACCACGACCTCTTCCTCGTCCCCGTCCTCTTGCCCTTCCCCGCCATGCCTCCTCCCTGGCCACATCTGCACGCTCGTCATGTAACGTGACTGCATCCGTAAAATGTAATGACAACCACTCCGTCATTTCCGCCTTCGCTTGTGCCGCAATCTCGCGGCATTCCTCGTGTCCAATGTCGTAGACACGACTCCACAGAGCGAGCTGCATCCAAGGAAAATACGTAGATGTAAATTTGAAACAATTTTGTTAATTAATTTACCAAAAAGTTATAGTTCGAGTACTTACGTTGCTTGCCAGGGTTGCCCCCAAACGTCCGATAAATCTTCGAGTAATGGTCCCATACCATTGCTCGTATTCGGGCGTCGCGAATACCCCTCTGGACTGATCGATGCGAATAGTTCTAACTTCCCGCTCTTCCCAGCGTGCAATATACAAGCTGTGTTTCGCCCTCCAATCCACATGTACTTTCCCCCTCAAATCGATAGCGTGGAGTTCTGGAAATGTGGAGCAACGCTTTGGGATGCCTTGAAGACCCCCAAATTGTCTCTTAAACCGATCTGGGTAGTAATACTCCACAATGTGGAAGTATATCAAAGGCACTTCAGCTCTCCAAATTTGTTCGCCCTCAAGAGAGTTGGCTGGGAGATGGGCGCGGATCTCATCCGTATAGGGAGTCCAAAATACCTGAATGCAAAAATTGTATTACGATTAGTATTTGTTTTGTTGTTATTGGAAAAATTTTCAAATGTAAAATTACCTGGTCGGGTGATTGCATGTCAAAAGCATCCCTGTAGGGTCTCACCACGTGTGTGGGCTGTCTACGATGGGCAAACGCCGTTGCCCAGCGGACTCCTAACGGGCGCCCGTACCATTCTCTGCCGTCCCTAACAACTGGAGCAATGTGGAGGAAATGCTCCCAAGCCCAGAGCTGAAGTAGGATGACCGAGCCTCCAATCTCCTCGGTCGCCATGTCCGCTGCCAAACATAGATGTCTGTAAAGATATGCGAGTACGGCCGATCCCCAGCTCAATGTCCCAGAGAACTCAAAATCCTGTAGATGTGGTAAAGCTATAAGTGAAACCAAGGATCCAGACTTGTCCGTGAAAAGTACTCCACCAAGCAACTGCAAAATGTATGCTCGAGCGTGTCTCTGTACGACTAGCTCGTCTGCATCCTCAGCCAACTCTGAAAAATTGGTGGACAGCCAGCTTGCTGACACCCTGCTGCCAACTATGTCTGCGGGCAGTGGCCTAACACCCAACAATTCCTCGCATGTATCTGCCCATGTCGCTCCAGGTGTTGTCTCCCCGGTAACCGCAGGCCCATCAATTCGCAGCCCCAAAATGAATGCCACATCCTGCAAGGTGATAGTAATCTCCCCACTAGGCATGTGGAAGGTGTGCGTCTCGGGTCTCCATCGTTCAACTAAAGCTGTCACAAGATGCCAATCCAGGGTAATGAACTCGAGTTCTGAGATGCATCCAAATCCTGCTTCGACTACGTAAGGCAGTAGCCGGTCATCCAAAGGGATCCGACGTACATGTGTCTCTCGTCGCCGGCAACGCAACCACGAAGATTCCTACATGAAAATTGTTAGGAAAGAAAATTGAAGGAAGGAAGAAATTATCATCATCGACCATAGATGAAAATGATGGTTCCTCCCCTGGGCCTCGAGGGACGCGATGTAATAATCGGATTTTTTGACTGTCAACATCCAAGTTGAACTTACGGCAAACCAAGTTCAACATCTCATCGAACGTCATATTAGGAGTCAACACAAACCCCCTCACGTTGGTTGACGATCCGGACATGAGTGTACTACTCACATGACACATACAATACAACTGCTCCATTCTAACCTAATACGTGACACAACGCACAAGCAAACGTCATACATTCGAGAAATGAAAATAATATGCATATGATACAAAAAAAATTAAAAAAAAAAACGTTTTACCAAGTCCGATTGTTCGCAGCAGGTGATTAGCCCTAACGAGAAGCGGGGACGGCTAGGACGGTGACAATCACTGAAAACACGGAAAAGGAGTGTTCCGCGGGGCTAGGAGTGACCAAAATGGGTGTTGTTGAGAGAGGAGGAGACCAAAAGATGAGGGTGGAGAGGAGGGCGTCGGGGGCGGCTGGTCGCTGGAGAGGAAGAGGGAGTCGGGCAAGGGCGCGGGGAAATGAGAAGGTCGCTGGGCGCGGGTCTTAATTAGGGTCGATATCGCATGTTGAATATGCGCTATCTATAGCGCATATTGAACATGCGACACTAACGCAGTTCCTGGGTAAAAAAAAAACTTAAGGGGTGTCGCATGTTGAACATGCGACACCTTTGTAGTTTTTGAGTAAAAAAAACATTACGTAGAACCTAGGTAATTATGTATTTCCCAGGTACTACTTAGGAATTTGACTCCATGATTTAGACTTAGTTTAAATTATGTTGTGGTGAATCTCACACTATATCCTCAAATTTTAGGTTAAAATATGGATTTAAGAGCTAATGAACAGATCTGAAATTAAGGTTTAATTCACACCAAAACCCCTAAATTTTGAGTTGTTAAAACATGGATTTAAGAGCTAATGATCAGATCTGAAACTGAAGTTTAATTCACACCAAAACCCCCAAATTTTAAGTTGTTAAAAACTTAAAACATGGATTTATTTAAGAGCTAATGATCAGATCTGAAACTGAAGTTTATTTCACACCAAAACCCCCAAATTCTGAGTTGTTAAAACATGGATTGAAGAGTTAATAATCAGATCTGAAACTGAAGTTTAAACCACACCAAAACCCCCTAATTTTGATTAAAAATATGGATTTAAAAGCTAATGATCAGATATGAAACTGGAGTTTAATTCACATCAAAACCCCAAATTTTGAGTTGTTAAAATATGGATTTAAGAGCTAATAATCAGATCTAAAACAGTCAGATCTAAAACAAGGGCTTAATTTACACCAAAACCCCCAAACTTTGAGTTGTTGAAACATGGATTTAAGAGCTAATGATCAGATCTGAAACTGAAGTTTAATTCACACCCAAACCCCCAAATTTTGAGTTATTAAAATATGGATTTAAAAGCTAATGATCAGATATGAAACTGGAGTTTAATTCACACCAAAACCCCAAAATTTTGAGTTGTTAAAATATGGATTTAAGAGCTAATAATCAGATCTAAAACAAGGGTTTAATTCACACCAAAACCACCAAATTTTGAGTTGTTAAAACATGGATTTAAGAGCTAATGATCAGATCTGAAATTGAGGTTTAATTCACACCAAAACCCCTAAATTTTAAGTTGTTCTTATGCCTCCTCCCGTTGGTCATATGGTAAAAGAAACACGTATTTACGTCCCCATCCCTAACCCACTGCTGCATGGATCGCTGCCTTCAAGAGACCTCCTCCTTTTTGTCTTCGTGAAGAATCTCGCACAGGTGAATGCTTCTCTCCAACAACTCCTCCATTAGTGCCCACTCATCCTCAAGTTTGTCCAACCTGCTAACCACCTCCTATGCTTTCATAATTTTCTCTTGGTGTCGCAATCGGTTCGTCTTGTTGAAAGTTATCAAATACCTCCTGAGCACAACCAACTTGTTCACGAGCCTGTAAGTTCCTGAACCCCTCGATCTACAACCATCCCAAAACTCTGCAATGGCCTCATAGAACCCATCCTTCAGCAGTCATGCCCTCTCAAATTCGAAAAAGGTACGAGGGTGATCCCCTTCCCTTGGGAACCACAACAACAACTTGTGATCCGAGTGCGCCTGGGCAGCCCGAGCCCCAACCAAAGGAAACAGAAACAACACCTCTGTAGACATCATAAATCTATTAATGCGGGATCTAGCTCTCGAGTTCCGCCATGTGTAATGACATCCCACGGCATCGATCACTTGCAGCCCAAGCTTATCCACCATCCCAACCAATTCTGCAGAACCGCTATCTCTCCCACCACGCTCACCAGGCCCATCTTCCGGGCGCGAAGTCACATTGAAGTCCTCGCATATGCATGGAAGGCCGCATCGCGATATGTCGGCGATATATCGCCGATATATCGGTATCGACGGGGGTGAGATATCGAGATCAGCTTATATATCGAAATACCGGATATCGACGATATATCGCCGATATATCGGGTGTCGTCGATATATCGCCTGACACTTGGCATCTTCTTTACTTGGCATGCACGAAATGGATTCTTTATTTCGGTGGATTTCGCCTATTAAATGGGCATATCACCCATGTCGACCACACACAACTTTGAGCTCCAATACTTCTTCCTCCATCCCCGTTGCCTTCTAGTTCTAAGCATTTGAGGTATGAACTCTATTAGCCTCTCTTAAATTCTTAATTAGGGAGTAAATTTTCAAATTTTGTTAGGGCTTTTCTTCTCTTAATTAGTGAGTATAGTTCGGTTACTTGGATTACATGTTTTAGGCCTTAGGAAGCAATTTTCCATGTTGATTTTTGTTAAATCCGAAAATAGTACATTAATTCTTGAAATTATTGAGTAAATTCGTGGTCAATTTTGGGGCTTTTGGTTTTTTTGGGTTTATTAGGTACTCATATATTAGGATGGATATATTAGGATGGACTTGGATATCATGATTTAGACTTAGTTTAAATTATGTTGTGGTGAATCTCACACTATATCCTCAAATTTTAGGTTAAAATATGGATTTAAGAGCTAATGAACAGATCTGAAACTAAGGTTTAATTCACACCAAAACCCCTAAATTTTGAGTTGTTAAAACATGGATTTAAGAGCTAATGATCAGATCTGAAACTGAAGTTTAATTCACACCAAAACCCCCAAATTCTAAGTTGTTAAAAACTTAAAACATGGATTTATTTAAGAGCTAATGATCAGATCTGAAACTGAAGTTTATTTCACACCAAAACCCCCAAATTCTGAGTTGTTAAAACATGGATTGAAGAGTTAATAATCAGATCTGAAACTGAAGTTTAAATCACACCAAAACCCCCTAATTTTGATTAAAAATATGGATTTAAAAGCTAATGATCAGATATGAAACTGGAGTTTAATTCACACCAAAACCCCAAATTTTGAGTTGTTAAAATATGGATTTAAGAGATAATAATCAGATCTAAAACAAGGGCTTAATTCACACCAAAACCCCCAAACTTTGAGTTGTTAAAACATGGATTTAAGAGCTAATGATCAGATCTGAAACTGAAGTTTAATTCACACCCAAACCCCCAAATTTTGAGTTATTAAAATATGGATTTAAAAGCTAATGATCAGATATAAAACTGGAGTTTAATTCACACCAAAACCCCAAAATTTTGAGTTGTTAAAATATGGATTTAAGAGCTAATAATCAGATCTAAAACAAGGGTTTAGTTCACACCAAAACCACCAAATTTTGAGTTGTTAAAATGTATTTAAGAGCTAATGATCAGATCTGAAATTGAGGTTTAATTCACACCAAAACACCTAAATTTTAAGTTGTTAAAAACTTAAAACATAGATTTATTTGAGAGCTAACGATCATATATGAAACTGAAGTTTATTTCACACCTTAACCCCCAAATTCTGAGTTGTTAAAACATGGATTGAAGAGTTAATAATCATATCTGAGACTGAAGTTTAAATCACACCGAAACCCCCAAATTTCGATTTAAAATATGGATTTAAAAGCTAATGATCAGATATGAAACTGGAGTTTAATTCACACCAAAACCCCCCAAATTTTGAGTTGTTAAAATATGGATTTAAGAGCTAATAATCTGATCTAAAACAATGGCTTAATTCACATCAAAACCCCCAAACTTTGAGTTGTTAAAACATGGATTTAAGAGTTAACGATCAGATCTGAAACTGAAGTTTAATTCACACCCAAACCCCCAAATTTTGAGTTATTAAAATTTGGATTTAAAAGCTAAGGATCAGATATGAAACTGGAGTTTAATTCACACCCAAAGCCCCAAATTTTGAGTTGTTAAAATATGGATTTAAGAGCTAATAATCAGATCTAAAACAAGGGCTTAATTCATACCACAACCCCAAATTCTGAGTTGTTAAAACTTAAATATGGATTTATTTAAGAGCTAATAATCAGATCTAAAACAAGGGTTTAATTCACACCAAAAGCACCAACTTTGAGTTGTTAAAATATGGATTTAAGAGCAAATGATCAGATCTGAAATTGAGGTTTAATTCACACCAAAACCCCCCAAATTTTGAGTTGTGGATCATAATAGATTTAATTCTTGATATTATTGACTAATTTGGTGTTGAAATTTAGGGCTTTTGAATTTTTTTTCTGTGTTTTTCAGCTCAAGGATTCAAGATCATGGCCGACTCCGGTTCAGACTGATGGTTCTCGAAGACAGATGGATTTCGAGAATGGAGAGATTGGTTGGAAGTATGCCACCGCTCCAGATGGCAACAAAGTGAAACCACAATGCAAGTTCTATGGTAAGCATCACCTTTTGGCTGCAATAAAAATGTTGCCAAGTGCACTACATGTCCAAAAGACGTGAGGGACTTGGTGAAGGCCAGCATGGAGGGAAAAAAGGAGAAGGATGTCGAGAGGTCGAGACGGGATGAACAGTTCAAGGAGTTCATGTTTGAGAAGGAGTTCAATGTCCTCTCTGATTCAGACGACGAGGACTTTGTCTACCCTGATGACGTTCAGACCGAAGCGGAGAGGAGGGCGTACAGGAGGGCGACAAAAGAGTTCATGAGGAGTGAGTTTGAGAGGAGAGAACTCGTTGGTGCACGCGGCTGCTTCCCCGGTGCTGGTGGCAGTGGGAGTGGTAGTGGAGGTGCACTAATACCACCACCCACTAAGTAACACAAGGGGAAGGGACTAGAATTATTCTTGACGAGGAGTGGGTCCATGCAGTACAAGCCAAGCAAGGACCCGAAGCAGAAGACAGTGAAGGGGATGCAAGGCTCTAAATGTCGGTTTCGGTCACCATTTCGGTATCGACCAAAACAGAATTTCGGTGGAATTTCGATCATAATTTCGGTCATTTCGGTCATTTTTTATACTATGACCCCCATATTTCGGTCATTTCGGTCGAATTTCAATTTCGACTGGATATCGATATTTGACAGAAATTCAACTGAATTTCGCTGAAATTTGAGGCCATGAGGGGATGTTCACCAACGCACGAGAGAGAGTGGGCAGGGCCATCGGCAAGCTCTTCTTTGGGGAGAGCATCCCAGCCCATGTCGCTAGTGGACCTTTCTTACAACATACCATTGATGAGATCGCCGCAGCTGGAAGGGGAGTGAAGGCTCCAAGTGTCAAAGAGTTGATGAATAAGTATCTTGCGTAAGAGAAGGAGGAGATGGACGAGTACATCTCGGACCTGAGGAAGAGATGGCCAGAGTACGGTATGACGTTGATGTGTGATGGCTGGACAAGTTACACGAGGAAGCAGATCATCAACTTCCTCATTTACTGCGACGGTAAGACGATTTTCCTTAAATTCGTCGATGCTTCTGAATAGGTCGAGGACTACAAGTACCTGCTGAAGTTGCTGAAGGACGTCATTAAGGACGTTGGGAAAGAGAACATCGTACAAATTGTGACGGACAAAGGCAACAACTTTAAGAAGGCAGGAGAAACAATAATGAAGTCCAGCAGCTACGACATTTTTTGGACACCGTGTGCTGCGCATTGCATAGACCTGATTATGAAGGACTTTGGTAAGAGGAAGCTCGCCGTGAAGGTGATGGATCAAGCACGGGCGATCACGACGTTCATTACAACCATTCCGAAGTGTTGGCCTTGATGAGGCGGACATGCAATGGTGAGTTGGTGAGGCATGGGATCACACGCTTTGCAATCAATTTTATAGCGTTGCAAAGCCTCAAACAATACAAGGCAGGGTTGAAGACCATGTGCTGCCAAGGTGAATGGTTCGAGAACCCAGAAGCTCGAACTGAAGGAGGAAGGACAGTGGAGACAATCATCAATGATCTCCATTTCTGGGATAACGTGACAAGGGTCACGAAAATAATGGAACCTGTTGTTTCTACATTGCGTATCGTAGATGGGGATAAGAAGCCAACTATGGGAGTCATCTACGAGGTAATGCGATGCATGAGGGAGAAGGTTAGAGAAGCAGTTGGGAGAGGATTTAAAGCATGGTTGGACATCATAGACGAACGATGATGCAAGATGCTCTCACATCCTCTTCACAAGGCTGGTACGTTTTATTATCCATTTAGATTTTCTAATCCATTTCCGTAGGCATGTACTTTTGTTTTGAATGATTAAAATTTGAGAATTGTTCGTCAACATCATACTACTTGAATCCGAAGTACCAATACAAGAACAATCTTGGTACAAATGCTGACCTTCTAGCAGCCGTACAAGTTGTGGTGGAGAAGCTCATTAAGGACGAGAAGGCACAAACCTCGTGCATGAATGAGGTAAGACCGTAAGAATGCTTGTATAATGTACAATCTATTTTGAGGCACAAACCATAGTATGATTTAAAGTTTCGATTAATGTGCAGATTTAATATTTTAAGGATGCCTTGGGTTCTTTCGGTAGGGTGATCGCGGTGAATGGACGCAGCAGTACTCTTCTTGGTAAATACTAAGTCTACTGATTGATATTTGACATGTGTAACAAACAATTTGACTATTATTGATTTATGATTTATCTCTTTTGGATTTTCCGCAGCCGAATAGTGGTTACTGTATGGGATGGAAGCTCCCAACCTCCGCAAAGTGGCAGTGAAAGTATTGTCCCAAACATCATCTGCCGGTGGTTGTGAAAGAAATTAGAGCACATTCAACTTGATCCATTCGAGGAGACGGAACAAGTTGGGAGAACAACGACTCCATGATCTTATTTTCGTGCACAACAACTTGAGGTTGAAAATGAAACATGCAAGAGAGGGGCATGACAAAGAGGACTACACAGACCCCATCGATCTTGCATATATTTTCAAGATGCACGACGACGATGCAGATGAAGATGTTCTGCAGAGGTGATTGGATTCCAACGATGCTCCATTGCTCGATCAATCGGGAGGAAGGCCGAATGAGAATATAAGCCAACAAATGGGAGCAGATGTTGGCGACTGCATGGCCAGATCTGGGCGAATCACGGACCCCTTTGGAGGGGTGGAACTTGATGCGATTGTGGACGACATCCTCTCTACTAGATCGAAATTCAAATCCAAATCAAAATATGACAGTGGGAGCGATGATGATGATGATGGTGTTGGTGGCTGTGGTGGATCAGGTGACGTGGACACATATTCAGGGGGGTCAGGTGGTCGTGGACCACGTGATGATAAAAGATTTGAGTCAGAGCGGGAATACATGGAACGACGTGGAAACATACATGGCCTGTTTGTCCAAAGTTCGAGTCCAGGACCTATGGATTACGATGCATATGGACGACATGGTTATCATCCTACAGATAACTACATGGAGGATTTGATATCATCTGTAGGTTCGTTGAGTTGCATGGACATTGACAGCCCAAACCGTGGAGGAACACCCAGTCCCATGGGCGGGTATGGAACCTCACAAGATGAAAGATCATTTGGCGTCTTCCCTTAATATTTTCCTGCTCCTCCACCTGGACCTCCTCCTCAGGCGTATACTCCTCCATCTTATGGATATAGCAGCTACAACAGTGGGTATGAAGGATATAACAGCAACAACGGTGAGAACTACCAAGGTAGCCAACCCGAGCAGACCCAGCTCAGCCAGGGCAGCTTCTTTGGTGATGACAGTTTCGGTTTCTTCCCAGAGTATTTCGCTCCTTCTCCAGGTCCTCCTCCTCCGCAGACATCTTCTCCTACTCCGTCGTCGTCGTCCCGAGGATCTCAAGCTAGTAGTTCGCGGCCTCGTCGTGCCACTCGTGATACTGGATCTAGTGTTGCTTATCCTCATCTCGGGATACTCGTAGGCATCGATGACCACCAATACAGGCAGTATGTGATGGATTACAAGGCCATGTACTCGTACATGACATGGGAGAACTACTGCGAATTCATTGAATATGCGATGCGTTATGAGAGACACCAAGGAAGGGGGCAATTCAGATCCACCGTGAAACTCTTGGTTTAGCCTAGGTCATCTCATTTTACATTATCAAATTGATTTGGATATTTCTTATTTGTTGTTGTAGCTTTTATATAGATAAATCATAAATCTTTATGCCAATTGCCAAACAATGATTGCCTCATTATATATTCCCATCGATATGACCGATATGTGGAGTTTAAGGACCATAGTCCTCATAAATTATCTATGTGTGTTATGACTTATGAGGTGTATATTTGTAGTATTTCATGTTATAAACTTATAATAACTTGAATGGAATCCATTTCCAATATTCATAAGTCAAGAATCAACGTTAACTTATTAACATCGACACGACCGATATGTGTGATACCAGCGATATCGATATGTGTGATATATGGTCTATAAATGACCGATATTTGTGATATAAGTGTGTATTTGTAGGTTATTTGTTGTTCTAATATCTTGGATGATCTTAATTTCTGAAAAATGCCAAAAAATGGCTTTTTTGAGCCATTTTCGACATTTCCACCGATATCGTCGATATATCCCGATATATCCATTTCCGGGCGGACCGAAACGATATCGATATCGACACAGCCTTCCATGCGCCTATGATCTGTGCCACATCCAGGAACCCTTCCCTGGCCAAGACCAACTCCACCACCAAGCAAGCAATATTGGGTCCATTACAAGAGCCATACACATTAGTAGACAAAATCCTTGTTCCGTCTGCCTTATGTCGCAACATGATGAAAAGTGAATGTTGGTCCCACACCTCATCCTCCTGCATAATGAATTTATCTCCATCCCAGCTCGTTGTTAAACCCCCTGCAGCCCCCAGCGAAGCAATCGTCTTGAATTCCCCCAGCTTTCTTCCCCTGACCTCTCTCCTCAATCCATCCATCTTGTGCGTGATTTTAGTTTCTTGCAACATCATCACGTCTACTCTTTGCTCCATCAACATTTGCCTCACCTCCATCCTTTTTTCTCCATGTTCCCTCATGTTCCAAGAGACTAAATTCATTTGTATACAGCTGAGAACCCTTTAGGTGGCACAACCCCAAGGCGTCTTAATACCTCCTTCTCCTTATCCCCCAAGCACTCCCCTTCCTCCATCACAACTCCCTCCTGCACCCCTGTTTGCAGCATGCCTCCCCTGCCTATCGCTCCTCGCTGCATCCGCAAAACCACCGTCCCTCGCTACTTCTCTGATATCGCCACTCCACCTTCTGGTAACCCCCCTCCTCATGGAGCCCTTCCAACCTTCTGTAGATCGCCTCCTCTCCTCCAGGCTACATTGTGAATAGTGTCACTCGAATCTACCCATCACCTACTCTTCTCTGCATCGCCCCGCCTTCGTAGAGGATGATTCGATCGATCCCTCTGAACTCCCCATGTCATCAGAATAGCATAGCTCCTGCTCCCAAAACTCCCCTCTAAGAGGCAGAGATGCCTCCGAAGTCGAACCTGGGCCCGCAACCTCCAACAAAATGCCTCCTCCATGTTACGAGGCCCTCCTTGCTATGACCAAGAACTTTCTTCCGTTAGACGAATCGGGCCATGATCCGCCACATAAATCGAAGCCCCACTATACTTAGAAGTTGCATGCGGTTTTGGATCCCCACGAATAACCGCAACCAACGGGTCCAAATCTTCGGACTAACCGATTTGCCACCGGATACGGGTCACTTCTGCTCGAGAAGTCGGGATCCACATCTTGGATCTGATATCCAAACTCGATGATCCGCACCGCTCGTCAACCTGATCCATTGACCCAGCAACAACTTCTATGAAGGAGGCTTGATCCCCGATGTCACTACCCTCGAGCCTCGACCCTGCCTTGTACCGCAAGTCTCATGACTTTTCGAAAATGGATTTCTATTTTTAAAATCCCCAAAAGTGGACCTTTCCCCTTCCATCACCTTCGTTCATGGCCATGCAGCCTCCACCTCCGGCCAACTTCGGCCCGCTTCAGCCATCGGTCCCTCGTCACGCACCTCCAAGCAGAGGAGCACCCCCCCCCCCGACATTCACCTCAAGAAACACCGACAAAGGATGCTTGAGCTCAGACCCCTTCACCAGCATCCATGGATGCTAACCCCGTCGAAAGTCGGTGGAGATGATGCATGTCACCTTCAACAACGACACCAGCATCCCTCGAATTGCCTCGAGGTCACGTCTCACGAGAGGAATGCCTCTGACCGAAACCACTCTCTCCTTCCACCACGAATCGCACTCACCATCCTGTAGCAACGATGACCTCCAGTGGCCCAAACCACAGTTCGATGTAAGAAATTAAGTAGCTTCCTAGCCTCCTCTGCTGAGAGATCACGAGCGCACACCACCAAGCCCTCTAGCTGAACAACATCTCCTCCGAAGCCGTTCCCAACTGCACCGTCGATATCCTCCATCACGTTAACCAAAGAATGGCCCTCCCTTCGACAAACAACTACCAGGAATTGACCTCCCTCCTCTCCACATGCACCGCCGACGAGGCGACGACCTTCTCTGTTGTACTTGGTTGCTTTGTCAGGCACCCCTCGAGCTTTAATCAGAGAAAAACCAAAGATGAGTTACATATATTGCTCCACATGTTTAAATGGATTCTTTATCGTGAATAATTTAATACATTTAATAATAACTTACACTCCCCCTCACTTTTGGTATAAATATCAAATATGTCTAACTTACCCACATGCTTCTCAAAATTGGTCATGGAAAACTCATAGATGAAGAAAGAAACAACTTGTTCTTTAGTTTTTATGAACAACGGCACAAACTCTTCTTAGTTAAATTTCCATCGATGATCATTCTTAACATTGTTGTAAAAATCGGCCGACTAGGCCGATTAGTCGACCCTACTACTCGAGTAGGTGGGGTAGCCGACTCAACTAGGCCTAGTCGGCCATTAGTCAGTCAACCCGACTAATTGGGCCGACTACAAGGCTGACTTTTACATGGAATTTTTTTTAATTTCTTCAATTTTTTTAAAAGCAAACTAATTCTAATATGCTTAATGTCATAGTTAAAGACAATTACTTCTTTTATTTCATTATGATATTAGAGAAAATGTACAAATCAATGTAAATATATAAGAATATGTACATAAAAATTGATTTAATAATTAAAAAAATTCAAAACCGAGTACGTCCGATTAAATCCGATTACTCGCCCGACTGCCGATTAATCCTTAGTTAGTGGCCTTGCCGACCAAGTACCGACTACCGTTTTCTGCAACCTTGATTCTTAATATACATTGTTAATCGTGCAAGATATGATTGCTAGATAAATTTATTGCAATCTTGCCATTTATGAAGATTTGTTCAAATATGTATTCAAACATATGTCGGAATGATTTTAAGCTATAATTATATAACCCCCTTGCAACATTTGTCATAGAAAACTTCTTATTGAATATCTCTCAACACTCCTCCTTAAGCTGGAGCATAGAAATCTATCATGTTCGGCTTGGACAAATGCTCCTGGAAAGGCCCTCTGGAGAGAGCGTTGGCAAATATATATGCTATTTGTTTTGCTAATGAAACATGAGTGGTAGCGATGAGTCTCTTCTGTATAATATTTTTGGTATAGTGAGAATAAAACTCAATGTGCTTGGTTCTCTCGTGAAAAAATATAGTTATTTGCTATGAATATGATGCTTGATTGCAACCTCATATAAATCGAAAGAGGAATTTCTATGATTGACACCCCTACCTGGCAGGTTCGTTCTCATGAGTAGAAATTTCCTCCTGGATAATAGTGGCAGCTCCATTCTCAAGGTCACACTTTTCTCTTGTTATATGGATTTTACTCGAGTTGTACTGTAGCAACTCTGTCCTATACTATACTTGGATTTGAGCTCAAACGTGTCCTCAAATACAAAACTCAAAATGCACAATCCTTCATAATTATAAATTATAATGCACCCCGACTTTCCTTTTTTGAAACAATTGATCATTTGAGGCGTATACCTGGGTGAATTCCATGGTCAACTTAAATGACTGCTTTTAAACAAAAGTAATATAGTGCATATGGGTGAATTCCACTGTCAACTTAAATGATAGCTTTTAAACAAAAGTAACATAGTGCATTTGCGTGAATTCCATGGTCAACTTAAATGATTGCTTTTAAACAAAAGTAATATAGTGCATATGAGATTATATAAACAGAACTTTCTCAAATGGCAATGCAGAGACAACACTACGCAAAGTGGAAAAATCGTCCTTGATGCTTACATATGAAGTGAATGCTGTGGGGCCCATTCTTGTTATTAAGGTAGATAGTTTAGGAACGCTGTTTTACAAAATTACAATATAGTTTGTTTTTCCTAAGAATTGTTGTCGTGTATTTCATTCCACCTTGAAAGTAATCCGTTTTTCCTATTTGATGACATCTGCTTGATTATTTTTGATCAGCACATGTGGCCACTTCTGAAAATAGGAGGCAACGCTGGAACTGACAAGAGACTCTCTGTCGTAGCAAATCTTAGTGCGCGAGTGGGATCCATTGGCGATAATCGTCTGGGAGGCTGGCACTCTTACCGTTCTTCCAAGACGGCTCTTAATCAATGTATGTGACTGCTTTCTTTTTACCGTGCACCAGTTGCAGGATACAAACGTGACATGCAAATAAACGAAATTGACTAAGAATCTCTGGAAAGTGGGTACCATTTATTTCCTGGAGTTTTTAGCTCCAATGGATGAAGAAACGCTTGAACTGATCTACATCCTAAGTTTGGGAATGACGTGATCCATGAGGACGGTGATATGCTTATTCACTTTACCCTCACTAGGGTTAGTTTTTAGCATTGGTTACTAGAGTTTTCCAAACTGTCATATCAAAATTTTGACTTTTATTTTTAAGATGGAATGCTATATGGAGGTGTTTCCTTCATCATTTGGTTATTTTCAAGATAGCTTGAATAGTTTAATAGACTATAATTCACTCAACTTCTTAATTCATATCCATTCATAGTACGGCATCCTCTGGCTTCTTTGCGAAAATTCGAAACCATCTCAAAGATTTATTTTGTTTTCTATCTATTATTGCCGGCCAAACTGTTTGCCCGTTGAAGTATCAAGGGCATGGCCTTCTATTTGTGCGATATATACTCATCCAGATGCCACTATATCTACATTATGTTGCATCTCTTGGGCACACCTAGAAAGGAGAGATTCTCTTTAGTAAGGTACCTTGGAGTGCTTAGATGATCTTATATCGTCCTCTTGTGGTCTGTGAAACAGTGTCGAAGAATATCGCCGTGGAGTTTTCTCGCAAGAAGGACCCTATTGTATGCATACTGCTACATCCGGGCACGGTGGACACCGACCTCTCACGCCCGTTTCAAAGAAATGTTCCAGGTGATAAGCTGTTCGCCAAAGAATATTCAGTCACGAAGCTTTTGAGCATAATAGACAATGCGAAGGCTGGTGATAATGGGAAGTTCTTTGCCTGGGATGGTCAGGAGATCCCTTGGTAGCAGTTCTATTGCCATTGTTAATTTCCTTTTTTTCATCATTTCTTTCATTTATCTAGCATTGTTATACACAAGTTTGTATCTCCAAATCCATCCTTTCAACAGTTTACGGTGATCATTAATTTCCTAGGAGAATATCTCTCCTATTTTTTTAATCTTATTTCTCTTTCTCTATTGACTGAGCATTGTTTATTGGTTGTCAAAAGGGAGTTTCACATCATAGTCACTCTAACCTTTGTAATTGTACTACGATGCTTGTAAATTACACTACCTTAGGCATGGACGTGTTAAACTGGTTAAGATTATAGGGAGAATGGTGTAATTACGAAACTTATGAGAGGTAGTATGTAGTTTGAAAGATTTTAAGGATCATGGCATAAAAAATCCCTTCACAAAATATATATTTTTCATGTACGCGTATCTTTTACGTGTCTATATAATTGTTACATTTTACGTATTTGAGGAGTATCGTATGTTCAAATTTTAGCAACCAACCAAGTCATTTTCCATTTTAACTGAGGTCATGGGCTCGATTGGTTACCAAGTTACTTCGGGGTAATTTAGTTTAACCCGTGCATTTATGGATTAGAATTTCATCACAAACCAATGTGACATCACATCCAATTTTTCATTACAACCCCTTCCAATTCTCTTGACCATGCAAACGGTTGTTATTCATAGGATGTTACTCCAACTCAACCCGATTACCAAATAGGCCCCATGGGCTCGTTTGATTGCCAGGTTACTCTGAGGTAACGTGGCATACCATCCTCTCCATCTTTGCATTCTTGGATTGGAATTAGTTTTATGCGCTACACAATTTATTTGTTATAATATTTTTTTAATCACATTCAAATGAAAGAAGTAATATAAGACATATTATAATAATTAAAAAAAGTTAATATAACACATAATCAATGTCACATTAATTTATTATCCCAAGCTTTATAATCATCGTAACTATTCAAACAGCTACTATTCACAGGAGTTTGTTTCAACCAAATCCAACCCGATTACCAAACATGCCCCAAGCGTTCTATAATCCAAGCAGAACTAATTTGCATTGTATCCTGATTTAGATCCGTGTGTTATATCATCCTAACAAATCCTTCCCAAATTTTCATATTTCATTGGAAAAAAATAATTCAGATTGGATTGCATTTGTAATGTAAAAAGATCATTGAAATGTTTATGTAAAATCCATATGGAACGGGACGTATGAAATATTCACAATAATATCTGGTATACAAAGAGTCGTGAAAGAATAAATTTTCATTATGGAATATTTATAGGGTTCTTCGTGTAGAAAGCAAATATAAGAATACATTTTTAATATGAAATCTTTACGGGCCTGTTTGGTTGCAGGGTTGGGCAGGGTTGGCCCAACCCTGGTTACTATTCACAAGGGTACTTCCTCCTCACAGATTACTATTCATCCATCCCAACCCAGCCCAACCCAATCCTGCTCAACCTTGCAACCAAACATGCCCTACATGTTCATGTATATGAAAGCTCCGTTTATAACATAGGTGTTGTATGAAATATCTAGTGAGCATGTTTTTAATACAATATATTTACAAGGTAATATATTGAAAAGTCACCCATCTCACACGGAGTTGTACTTACGTGATTAGGAATGTCTTCATCCGTATCCATGCAAAAGTGTACATAAATGCATGATTATGTGATATAGACTTAAATTACATGAGAAGTATGTGACTATGTAGTCGATTTCAATTTCGTACTTGCACTTTAAAAATAATAATGTTGTACTCAATCTTTATAATTTATCTTAACATGGTTTTAAATTAATATGATTTAAGGTTAGAAAGATAAAATGATCAATCAAATTTCAATACTCTCAAATCACATTGAAATAAATCTTAAAGGTCGGGTATCGTATTTTTACTTTTTAAAGTTCGTGTACTACGTTGAAATCAGGTTTACAGTTGAGAGACTCTTGAGTAATTTACTCTATTTATTATAGTAAAACTTAATACCTCTTGGCTCTCGTACATATAAAGTATAAGAAACAAAGTGGGATATCATGCTACTTCCTGTAGCCCTTTCATGGTAATAATAACAAATGTTGTTGATAATATTGAATATTATTTGTTACACAAAAATTTCGTACTTTCCTAATCATTGTGTATGAACGGAGTATGAATGATACAATGATGCAAAACACGGGTCTATATGTAACATTCGGATTCGAATAAATCGAATCTAACCCGCTTAAGAGTCCGGAAATTCATTTAACATTCAAATGATATTGAATAACTTCAGTTCAATATGTAGATCGCAGATCAAATCTCGTTCGGATGCAATCGACCAAAAGTCAATCGCATCGTTATGTGTGCCATCGAAAAAATCGTGACACAAAATTGAAAATCACAAAACAAACTAAGACCATCGGAAAATTCTTCTCGATGAAATAAGACCAATGAAATTGACCGTTTGTCGATCGGAGGTCGTTTGACATTTTTAAAACCACAAAATTTAATCACAATTCAAGATTGTGTCTCGATAATTTATGAATTCATCTCAGATCGGAAGTATATGAATATTATAGCCATTTTGATTGACATTCGAAGACGATCAAATTAATCTATTGTACATCAGAATCGAGGATTAAAGGTATAAAAACGGGTAACTATGGTATATCAAATAAGAGAGAGAGAGAGAGAATAGTTTAAAAAAATATTTAATTAATTATGTTCAGAATTCCAGCAGTAAACCATAGTCCTCCACTTGACCCACAAAACTCCTCCATTTGGCAATATCTAAAGCACTCTTTTCTCTTATTTATATCAAACCACTCCACCCTCTCACTTTCCCTCTTTTTCTCTTCCAATTCTCAGCTGAAGGGAAACCCAAAATCCCTCTTCTTTTCTCTCTCAGGGTTGGGGTGTTACATCAAAGATTAAAACTTAGATGGTTTCATGCAATTGGGTTATGGGTAGGGCATGATTCATATTAGTAAATGAAGTGTATTCAAGGAATAACTTTTGTTCAGAACTACTTTATTCAATAAATTGAAGAAAAGAACTATAGATGACATATTGAATATATATATATATATATATGTGTGTGTGTGTGTGGAAGGTTATTGTCCTTAATTTTTTTCAAAAAATATTTTTTTTGAAAAATTTAATTCTCTACTCTTGTAGTTGTCTGCTGCCCGAATTTTTAATAACAAAAGGTTTTGATTTGAATTCTAAATTCAAACAAATCACTGTTGTAATATATATATATATATGGAAGCCTATTATTCTCAAAATTTTAGTTTAAAAAAATTTGAAAAGTTTAATATATATATATATATTGAAGCCTATTCTTATTATCAAATTTTTAGTTTAAAAATATTTTTTTGAAAAGTTTAATTCTCTGCTCTTGTAACTACCTACTGCTAGAATATTTAGAAAGAAAAAAGGATTTGATTTGAATTCTATATTCAAAAAAATCATTGTTGTAATATATATGGAAGCCTACTGTTCTCAAATTTTTAGTTATAAAAAGAATATATATTTTGAAATTTTAATTCTCAACTCTTGTAACTGTCTGCTGCTTGAATTTTAAGTGAAAAAGGATTTGATTTGAATTCTAAATTCAAAAAAGTCATTGTTGTATTATATATGTATATGTGAATGGAAGCTTGTTGTTCTCATTTTTTAGTTAAAAAAAGAATATATCTTTAAAAAGGTTAATTATCTACTCTAGTAACTATCGACTGCTTGAATTTTTAGTAAGAAAAAAAGGATTTGATTTGAATTCTAAATTCAAACTGGTCACTATTGTAAAAAAAGATTTGATTTGAATTGTAAATTTAAACAAATCACTATTGTAATATATATAGTAGCCTATTGTTCTCAAAAGTTAAGTTAAGAAAATGACTTTAGAATCCGTCACTATTATAATAGCTATTGATCAACTTTGATCCAAAAATTTAAGCTTGAAATCGATTACTCTGGTACTGTTTAAACTTAGTTTTAAAAAATTAGGAATTTATCATCCTACTTCTTTACCGTTGAATCAAGATGAGGATTCATGATTAAAATTTGAAAGAATAAAAAGAAAAGTTGGGAGTTTAGCATTGAGTTGAACTTAAATCCAGATCCAATAAATGAATCATATTCTCATAATTTTAAATGAGGAAATATGTGATCAATGATCAAAAATCTTTGTGATCAATCCTTTCAGGAATAAATCGCTACAATGGACCATTATTGAATAAGGTTGTCAACAAAGTACCTAGATCTGTATAGTCAATTACAGAAAGAATTTAGAAAGAATTGAGTAGTCAAGCATGTGACAAATGTTGGGAATCAGAGATGACTGATAATTAATAATAGTGTTGGACATGGTGTCTATTACACCTGACCGTACGAGGACACTATGACGTCAATTGGGCGGGAGATAGGAAGCCCAACTACGACAACAGTTGCCTAGTATGCGGGTCTAAGATCCCAGATATTTGTACGGTTTTACGCGAGATCGCAATGTTTTACGCTTCATTGGAATCCATATTTTTGACTAGTTCCGTTGACCCTCTTTCATTAGGGAGCCTAGGCTGGAGGACCCTTGATTTTGATTTTAGCTCTCTTTTTTCCCATATGGGTCAGGCTGGTTTTTGGAGTTACTCCTCCGGAGAGTCTCTTCCACCCGTCCCAGGGCATGGTTTTGGAGTAGGCCTAGCCGTCTATCGGACTGCACTTCCACTTAGAGGGCGAAACGGAAGAGTCTCTTAAGAGACTTCTTCACCCCTTGAGTTCTGGTTGGCATTCCACAAACAGGCTTGGCGATGTGTTACAACTGAGAGTTTAGTGATAGTTGAGTTGGATATAATTAAGTTTAATTACAACTGAGTTAGTTACAGTTGAGTTTGGTGCAGAAATCATTGATCATCATCAATCATCGACATTTTATCAGATCTTAGAATTACTGCTACAAATGTCAGAAGAATCTAGTGGACATGTTGGGAACTTAGTTAGGATGCATTATAGTTCACTGCATGCCTACAGAAGCACCCAAACCCCAAGGTTTTCTTCACGCCTTAGAGTCATAGGGTGAGGCAAGGCCTTAAATGCCGGTTTCGGTCAGCATTTCGGTGACCGACCGAAACGGAATTTCTGTCGAAATTCGATAAAAATTTCTGTCATTTCGGTCATTTTTTGTACTAAGGCCCTCATATTGCGATCATTTAGGCCATTTCGGTCAAATTTCGATTTCGACAGGATATCAATATTCAATAGAAATTTGATAGAATTTCACTGAAAATTGAGGTCATGGGGTGAGGTCACACTCAGACCAAGACCACAGACTATCCACTAGACTTGAAAAATAAAACAGAAATGATGATCAGATCAAAGACTCATCATCCTCAATACGAAGTTACATCAACACAAACTCTAAGTTAAAAAGATAATAACCTACATGTGGGACAGTAAAACAAATATGAAATGTTATATATTGAAAGTTATTGGGTGATCAGGGGATTTACATACATATCAGCTTGAAAATCCATTTTTATACAAGTAGTTGGTTATATTTAACTTTTAATACCTATCTACTTACTTTCCTTTAAAGCCATTGAATTACCTATTATTTTTAATATGTTGGATTGTGTTCAACAATTGTTGACATTCTTTTGTCCCTTGCATGTATGGTAAACAAAGCACCTGCATTGCAGTAGATTGATAGTTGGGCGTTGAGTTCTGTAATTTATGTTTACGGTACACATGTTTAGCTTTTGTTCAAGATAATATACTACTTTTCCTTCTCTTTTGTCACATTTTTGGGATACATGTATATAATGTAATTTCCTTTTTATTATATGTAAATTATATAAAAAATAATGAAAATGTAATTTGGTGACACATTGTTATTTCTGTTGTTGATTGTTACATTGTGAATGTCATTTTGAAACGTGAAAATTTCTCTCTCATTTTCAAGTAACCTAATATGATCTATAATGAATTTAGTGATGCGAGTGCTATGTAAACGGGCAACGTAGATCCACGGGCAGGCTCCAAAGTTTGGTATCAGAACTGTGGTACTCCACCATATACATTCACAGTATAA
The DNA here is from genome assembly GCA_037367405.1 of Ottelia alismoides. NCBI lineage: Eukaryota > Viridiplantae > Streptophyta > Magnoliopsida > Alismatales > Hydrocharitaceae > Ottelia > Ottelia alismoides. Next base: position 143,612 of record JAZKJV010007281.1, on the reverse strand, counting down.
AATTCCAATCGCATTAAGTTCTCGGGTAGTGGAAATCCTCCGACTTGTCGTGAATCTGAAAGGGAAAAGTATTTCATTCAAATTCAATACTACATATGTCACCAATTGCATTTAATTTCCATATAGTATCTCGAGAAGAGAAAAGCACAGATAAAAATGTCAGTGAACATCAACAATTATGACTAATAATATTGGTTCTCGTATAGAACCATGATGTCCAGAGCTAACCAGGAGATGGCAGATCGTTTGGAGCGCATACTGATCGCTCTCACCGACCTCCAACAGTAACAGATTGCCATGCGAGGTCGGCATGATTAGATCTAAGCTGCAGACAGTAGACTGACATGGAGATGAGGTTCGAGGATCTGTCTGATTTCACTTACCATCCATCTTAGGATGGAACAAGCCAGGACCAAACCTAGTCTATAGAGGTTTAACATCCTCAATTTGATGATCCACATGAGGAGATACCGGTACATGGAACCGTTGATGAAGATTATGGTAGGTAGCATGCCCCTATACTCTTTTCAAATGAGGACACTCACGGGCATTCCGTCATTCACATGCATCAGTCAGTTTTCACTTCCTATCAACTAGCCAATGTGCCCATGTTCGAGGGTACCATGACATCAGATGAGGTCGAGCAGTGGCTAAAGAGGGTAGTGAAGGTGTTGCGGATGATTTTTGCACCATGAGACTCATGGTTATTTTTTATGGAGTATTCACTGACAGCATTCAACAAGAGATGGTGGGAGGCGACAGCTTCCGAGTTGGGATGTGAGACAACATGGGACGATTTCAAGATAAGATTTACATCCCACTTCTTTTTTGGGGAAGTGGAAGGATTCCCAGCGCTGAATATTCGCATATCTCAGACATGGGAGGATGACAGCTAGAGAGTACTTTGTTCGCTATACCGAGCTATTGTGACACACATCATCAACCACTGCTTTTCCAGGTGAGAATATGAATAAGTTCATCAGAGGTATAAGGGAAGAGGTGTAGGAGAAGCTGTCCATACTACGTATTACTTCTATCTCCGAGGCTACTGATGTAGCGGAGAAGTTTGAGAATATCAGGGAGAGATGTTTTGGGAGTTCGTCAGGAGTGGTACCTACACCATAGTGATCATTTGGACCCATTCGATGACAGTTTCCATAGCATAGGTCAGCTAGGCAGTTTCGTCCTTCTGGTTCAACATTTTCAGGCGGTGCTTGCTCATCGCCAACGACTACCTTAGGAGGAGCACTTGCTGGACATGGCATCAGTTGAGCTCGACCATCTAGGTTGCAGAGAGTAGAGAGACCCCCAATAGGAACAACTCGGAGAACCGACATGACAACTACGCCTACCCAGTCAGGTCGATATATCTTATGCAACCAGTGGGGTATAGTGTGGCCAGTTCGAGTATTGCACTGGATAGACAAGGAAAGTTACATGCAGTGATCAAGGAGCAGGCACATTCAGCAGCTACTATGGTGAAAGGTCAATCCTGAGCCGACCTTTCCATGTTTTGTTTGAGTTTGGAGCATCATATTCCTTCCTTTATTGCTTTAAGATTACCTGATTCATTGGGTAGAGTTGCAGAGGCCCTATATCCTCCTTACGACATACATGGGCCATGTGATCAGTTGTTCGTTATTTCGCTGATAGTTAGAGTCTACTTACGTGTGCTGATTGGCGGTCACGAGATAATTGTAGATTGTTTGCTAATATAGCTTGATGAGTTTGATTTTTTTGGACATGGATTGGTTATCAACTCACCATGCATTAGTTGGTTGCTATAGGAAGATGATTATCTTCAGGATTCCATATTTACCCAAGTTCACTTTTGAAGGTACATCACAAGACTCCAAATTGGAGTACATCCCAGTGTTGAGAGCCCAAAGACTAATTGAACACGCTATTCTCTCTACCTAATTAACATGATATTATCAAAGGAGAAAATCATTATACTTTAAACATGTACCATTTTTATACCATTTATAAGAAAAAAACCAACAACAAATATTGTATTTCATATAAATTGCAATTGATGCAATAAACATAATTATTTTATAAATAAATCGAAATACTTTTTGTCAATATGAATATAATTTTTATAACTTTAAAAATAAATAAGCGTGAACACGTGTCTAGAAATTTTAGAAGGAATACTCCATGTGCATGATTAATAATATATATATATATATTGATATTTATATCCATATTTCACTACAATAAAATTGGGTTATATTAACATTTTTTATCAAAATCCATCACTATATCAATCGTTGTTAAAATATATAATGACGATATTATTTGTTGCAAAAATATTTTTCATACTTGAAATTAGCAACACATAATATCCGTCACTATATCATTAGCAGCAGTCCCTATGATGATGCTTACCCTTGCTATTTTTTCATAATTTTAAATTGTCCTTATTAAATTTGAACTTACTGGTGCAATGGAAGCCAAATATAGGTTTCCAAGCAATATGGACACTTCAATTTTGTTATTATGTAATTTCATGTTTTGATCTTAAAAAAGCATGAAGACATAATTATCTGGGTATTTTGACTAACATTCACGTAATGTCACGTGATAAGTCAAAATATGCATTGCCAAGTTATGATGGAAAAATGAATTCTATGCATTCTATAAATGCTAAATAATTCATTTTATATTATTTAATTCAATGATTTTGATAAAATATTATAACAATTTTTTGAGTAATTTATCAAAGATGTAGTAGTTACTTAATTATAATGTAATTAATGAAATTATTTTCCATTTCTATCATTAAAAAGGCAAAGCATTCTCTCACTATACTATGGTCGACAACATAGAATTTTCTCAAATCTATGTTTAAAGAACCAACCGACTTATTGCTAATTGTTGTCTACCTAATACAACCACCACAAGAAAGAGTCCAATCCTTATCTTTTGGATGGTAGGTACATTGTACTATCACAGACCATATAAGTAGGTACTTACAGTTTCTATCAATATTCCTATTTAATGCTAGGTGTACAATTGTCTCATTATTATTCCTACTACTACATAATGTTTATATTCGAAGATAAACAAGTCAAAGGTTAATGACTTTCGTTATTATTATCTTTTGTAATATAATGAGGTTATATTTGTAACATAAGTTGGTCTATCTTCATAATAACCGTGACTAAATAGTTAAAGATAATTCAAATTTAGCCATTTACAATTTATTTACGCAATATTTATAATCATTCTCATCTTTCCTAATTACCCTCATTAATATTATGTAATTTACACAGATGTTTTTTTCGTAATATGTATATGATAATATGTGTATATTAAATTTTATTTACATAACTAATAATACTATCATCACACAAAAGGAGGCAATCAATTTATTGTGTCCTTTTAGGTAAAATTATAATCATCTATATCCTTCCTAATCATCCTCATTATTTACATAACAAGATGACATTGATAGGAAAGATGAGGGCAATACACTCAATTTATTGTGTATTACCATAGATTTTTATTTAATACGATATAAATATTTCTATACTAATAATGATGATGATGATTAGAAAGATAAGGACAATTAAGAAATCATATTGATAATGCAAAAACAATATCAATTTTATAACATAATCTTTTGTATCAAATTAGCTTATACAAATATTTAAATTCGGTTATAAATAATATTATCATGTGAATACCATTGATATTCTAATAACTATAAATTATTTGATAAATTTTGGATTGATAAAATCTTCGTGCACACATTTGGAAGCGTGATTCATTCTTATACTTAGATTAACATGCGAATAATATGATAATTTTATGTAAATAAATGTGCTTTGCACGGGTAAAAAGTACACCTGCAAGATAATATGTAGAGTAAATTTTTTCCATGCAAAGCACGCGACGTGCACTAGTATATATGGACATACAGGAGATTCGGGAATAAGCAGGAATAAGGATGAGGAATAAGGCGAATAATTGTCTATTATCTGTTCGGCTGGAAAGATAGGAATAAGGAGAATAATGTGGAATAAGAGTATGTAATGTTGAATGAAGATATAAATACGAGTGGAATAAAGTGAAATAATGAGATTGAGATGTGAATAACCGTACTCTTGAGAATCACGTCATACAGAGAATTGATCATCATTCAGCGAAAGATATGAATGAGGAGAGTAATGTAGAATAAAAGTATGTAATGTTGAATAATGATAGGAATACAAGTCGAATAAAGTAAAATAATAAGATTTATGTACTTTTCTTAAAATGAACCATAATGAGAGAGATTTGAAAAAAGTGAAGGAAGGATTTGCCCTTTCCCAGCAGTGGTTTTGCCTCAAATTCTCCGAGCTCTTGGATGGTGGGCCAATGGCTGTGATCACAACAACAGTGATTGTGTTTTTCCGCGGCACGGCAGCAGCTGATCCGTCGCGCATACAGAGATTAAGAAAAAGACATGGCCGTCCAAAGTCAATACCATTGGCCTTGACAAGAAGTGCACAGCGGCGAGGACTTCACCTGCTTCTGTTGCCGCTTCTGCCTCCCGATCCCAAATCCACCTCGAGGCGTGCGCCTCCGCCTAGACTTGCGAGGAAGCTCCTCCTCCACCTGGATCCGCGAGGGCTCCTCCCCCTTGGTATCCTCCGCCGCTGCCTGCACCCTTCGCTGGATCACAGCTGCATCTCTGAAGGTGAAACCATAGCTTTTATAACCTTATGCATTTACGTTCACGCCAATATCAAAAAGTTAAGACCATTGTGACACCTCTCAAGAAAAATCAAGGATCACATATTCGAATTTTATGCGATGAGCAGTCGGCATTTTCTTATTAGGAAATATGATTATCCTGGATTTAATACAAATGAAATATCCTTTAAAAGCGTTGTAGTTGGTGAATGAAACTTGATTCATGCATAATGTTAAAAAAAGTGCCTAATTTTCTCCGGAGAAAAGGTATGGCGATCATCTTTTTCAAAAAGAATACCAAATTATCGTGTCAGAATTACATTATGATCTTCCTCGATGCAGTGATATCCTCGCTTCTCTGGAAAGTTTTGAAGTTGTCCTTTTTTTTCATGTGATTATTTTGTTACTTTCTGCATTTCTTCTTACAAATAAATGTCAGCTCATCGTAATATTTTCTTGCAGGCAACTCAATAATATATATTTGATAGAGGTTTGCCGAGCTCGATATCTTGCTCCCTAAATTTATCAAGATCGATAATGGCCGCTGGATCAGAAGTCGTTTTAACTGAGGACCCTGTTGTGTCTGTCGAGTGGCTACATTCCAATCTTGGGAACCCTCACATCAAGGTTTTTCTTTTTACCTTTTTTCCAAATTACTGGCATAACGGAGCATCATTTATGCGCACTTGAGAATAGGCGGAGTGCTATTACTGGGGAATTTTGAGCATGTTAGAATGCCTGGTCAGAACGTCTTTCTCTTGCCCGTTTCTTCACGCTGGGGAATTTAATCATGTACATGCGTGCAACCGATTGCATGATCGCAAATAAAAAAACCATATTGTTTATTCCAGTAAACAAAGCTGTTTTCTGAATAATGTGTCATTAATTTTTTTGTGAAAGTGTTAAACGTGCCTTTCTACGCCAATATTCTTTGATTACACTGGATGCTGAAGAATTATATTAATGATCTGAATAGTCGAAAGTAATAAGCCAGATTGTTATTGGAACATAACATAAACAAGTAAATGAAATTCTTTATTGTTGAGAATAGAGAATGATCGAGTTAATTTAGTGTTTGGATCTCCCGTCATGTAGCGTGTAATATTTTGGTCTTCTCGTTCATGATTGCTGCACATATTGAATTTATTATGGTTGTTTTTAGAGATTTTTCCCTCACGAATCCTAGAATCTTTGTAAATTATCTTCTCGACTTTATAAACATCGTTATCATCCCCTCAACCTCTTAAACTTGCTAACTTTTGCACTACGAACCCTACAGTTAAATCCCGTCTAGTTTGTCGTTAAATTAAACCGTATTCTTTTAAAAAAATATATTTTTATTACACTTATTATTTATCATATTTACAAATGTATACCCTCATCTCCCCATCCTCGTCACCTCTTCTGTCATGATTTCCGACCCCCTCCCCCTACGCTGCCCCAACCTCTTTCTCCCTCCCTTGTACTGTTCGGATCTCCACCCCCTCCCTCGTGCCGCCCAGGACCTCTTCCCCCTACCCTGTGATGCCTAGGACCTTTGACTCACATTCCTTGCACTGTTTAGGACCTCCGAACCCCCTCCTATGTGTTACTCCAACCTCGACTCCTCTCCACTGTGCCGCCCCAACCTCGACTCCTCTCCTCCTATGTCTGGTGATGGAAGGTTGAAGTTGCGTGTGTCTCGGATGCGATCTTCATCATATATGGAACACATGAGAGGTTCCTCATCTTTGGTTTGTTGAACTGGAGCAAAGTGTGGTCCGATGGAGGCTCGCAGGTCGAGGATTCGCTGGAATAGAGGATGTTGTTGAACACAAGGATTGTGGTTACTTTGGTACGTTGCTGCTCAATGAGGGGGCGTCTGTAACCGCGGTAGCACCATGTTAGTCGATAAAAGTTCCTTCCAGGATTGTCCGACGTCTATGGTTGGTGGTCGTCTTCTTAATGAAAGCGACAGAGGGATTGATCTACTGATCGAGATGAGCTCTGTGAAGGACTTGAGGTTTTGGGATGGTCGTTCATGGATGTTGGGAAAAATCAAAATTCCCTTCTAGGATTTTTGTTTAGCAGTTTCAAATATTTGATCAATCGGTTTGAAATATCATCTCAAAAAATTCAAGGAAAAATATTTTCGTGACCAAAAGGGATGGTTTATATGTGAAAATACAAAAATTTTGGTGATTTGATGGACGGATGTAGATGTGATGAAGAGAGGAAAATAAAGAGGAAGAAGAAGAAGAACGTAGGAAGAAGAAGAGGAAGAAGATGGGGAGGGGGATATCTTCACTAAGGGGCTTCCCACGACTAGTTTTGTGAAGAATGTGGGCAAGTTGGGCATGCACAATCTCTATGCCCAACTTGAGGGGGAATGTTGAGTTACTTGGCTTATGGGTAAATCCATTTACCCACATGGGTTCTACTTATATAACTCACCCACCTTGACTTTGAGATTTATGAAAAAGAAGAATAAAAAGAAGGTTGTTGTCGCAATAATGAACAATGATCAGTTTTGCCATGATTTTCCACTCCGATTAGGAGGGTTTCCATGTGAATCTTGTGTCTTGTATGCTGTTGCTTGTCATAATTCTTTTTCTACAGAATTCACTTAAACACAGTGATCGATACAAATGAACTAGCACCTTCATGTAAGTCCATAAACACCCACGACTGATCACAATTCACAAGCACTATAAGTAATAGATAAGAGGCCATTTTAAGTCCAGTAAGCACCTACGATTGTTAAAAAATGTTAAATCTCGACATAGTTCTGTAAGTTTCCTTTCTTTTCTTATCATTAATAAATTGGGGCGAACACCTATGGGTGTCTCCCCCTCTTTGGAGTGTCAAAAAAAAAAAAATGTTAAATCTCGACATAGTTCATCTTCGAGATAGAAGTGATTGGCTTGTTTATGAAGATTGATTGATCAAAGATGGAGATGATTCGTAGCTTCAGTCAATGAAGGTGATTATACCTACATAACCACACATGCGATCGAGGGAGTATATGTGAGGCCTCAATGCGCGAACAGAAACTGTAGACCACATGACACAACTTTATGGACAACATGTAATGTATGCACATAGAGCCTCGGCACGGATAACCTTCAAGTGAGAAAATTTCGATACCATGTTGAAATAAAATCATTAATCAATACACATGGTTTTTGTTGAGAGAATTATGTGGTTCTGGCTTTATTTATATTTTTCTATTTCTTTAGTCTTCTTTATGTAATTTCTCCCCAGAGCTTTTCTCCTATATAGGAGAGCTCTAGGGTTACGAGAAATATAACTTTTCATTTCACTTTTCCACATGGTATTAGAGCGACGATCCTAGACCGGAGCTTGTACCCTAAATCCCTTTTCCCACCAAAAGCCCTTACACCACCCCTGCACCGCCCGTGCGCTGCCCCTACACCGCCCCCGTACCGCCCCTGCAGGCCGCACGCCGTTGTGCCTCTCACGTCGCGCACTGCCCCTGCGGGCCGCACGTCGCCGTTGCTCGCGCGTGGCCCCCTGAGCGCGTGTTTTCCTACGCACGTGCTCACCTATGCGCATAGTCACCTGCGCATGTGACCGTCTGTGCGCCAACACACGTGACCACCTGCGCACCAGCGTGCCTGTGTACCTGTGCACAGTCCTTGATTTTGGATTTCTAGGGTATAACGTGATTATCTAAAATACCCTAGTCACCCAGAGGAGCCACCAAAGAATGAAAGTGATTTTGGTATGAGTCTACACCCACAATCATCTTCCTATATATCCACGTTGACATTAATCTTACAGTCTGTAACCCCCAGTCTTTGAGATTGTTGTCATCATGTCAGACAACAAAGCAGATATTCCATCCATGGGTGCATTTAAAGGTCCAACATCCATTGTGAAGATAGATGGAACGGATTATGAACTGTGGGCCATGCAGTTCATTAGTCTAATGCGGTGTAATGGCAAGAAGTATATCCTCACACATGAGGAGCCGTAGACAAGAATGGGGTTAACACTGGGAGGCAGATGATGCTTATGCACGAGTATAGCTTTCTGGAACAATATCCATAGAGATAGCCAATGACATATTGAGTCAGCCCACGGCTAAGGTTATGTGGAACATTCTCGCTGCCACATACTCTCAGGTAAGGAACGAGTCGAAGATTTTACAACTTTAGCACAACATCTTCACGTCGAAGCAGAATGATCGTCCTCTTCATATCCTTTGCACTTCTCTGAGAAGAATGTTTGAGGAGCTACATGGTTACATTCCCTTGACTGCTACACCAAAGTAGCTCAAGATATATAGGGATTCAATAGTGACAGGAGTTCTTCTAGCGGCCCTCGACCCCGAGTATGATGCAGCCAGAGCACATATTCTTACTGACGCCATAATACCTCCAATAGAGGAGGCATATCGCATGATGAGTAAGCTCTCCATATCTTCTGGTGGTACTCAGCCGTCACAGACGTCCTTAGGCATGGCAGCTTCTCGTGGTGGAGGAGGTCCTGCACACTCTGAGGAAACATGCCACTCCAAGTATGGATTCTCAGCTTTAGCACGTGTCGCAGAATAGAGTCAGCATGCTAGCAATTCGTTATCTGGGTCTGATCAGAGATTTGATGAATTTGTGGCAAGACTCAAGGAGATTATGCCTACTCCTGGGTCAACTAGCTCTCCTTCAAGATCCTTAGAGGTAGCTGCCTCTGTATCAGCATCTACATCAGGTACAACATATGCATTACTAGTTGTTACAGGGGATACTTATCAGAATGGATCATGAATTTTGGTGCTTCCCATCATCTCTGTGGGGATAGTGTCAGTTTAGTGCTTTTAGTCTAACCTAGCCAGGATGATCTGTTGTGATAGCAGATGGGACACACTCTCCCATCACTGGTCAAGGGGAGGTGCAGTTAACCCCTGCAATGAGGCTTCATAATATTCTTTATGCTTATGAGCTTTCCATGAATTTACTGTCTAATAGTCAAATCACCAAGTATTTACACTGCCGTACCATTTTTGATCCATCTGCTCTTATGTTTCGAGATATTCTAACGGGCAAGGTGATTGGTTCTGGCCGTGAGAAAGGAAGTCTCTACAGACTGGTGTAGTCTCCGTATGCTGCTGCCTCCTCTCTTCGCACCTGATCTGTGTCTTATGCGACATCTTCGTTTTGGCCATCTTCCTCTGTAAAATCCGTGTCATGTTCTTCCACAGATTTTTCCTCGCTCTACCTTCCAATGTGAGGCATGCCAGCTTGGGAAGCATAATCGGTCCACTTTCCAGAGTCGTCAGGGTCGGAGTGGTCATAGTCTATTTAAGTTGATTCATTTTGATATTTGGGGTTCCAGTTGTGTCCCTGATCATCATGGGCACATGTTTTATCTTTTCGCTGTTGATGAGTTTTCAAGGTTGTCGTGGGTCTTTCTACTTAAAAATAAGTCTGATGCTGGTTCTGTCATTCAATCTTTTATAAATGAAATAAAGAACATTTTCGCTACCAAGATTAAGTTTATACGGTCTGACAACGCCTTGGAATTTTGTGGCAATCAACTTGCCCAATTTCTTGCATCTCATGGTATTGTGCATCAAACTTCTTGTGTGTATACTTCCCAACATAATGGGGTGGTTGAACGTAAACACCGCCATCTTCTAGATGTTATCGGGTCCCTTTTGATTCAGAGCCATGCTCCTCATGCATACCGGGGAGATGCGGTTCTAACTGCTTGTTACTTGGTAAATCGCATGCCCTCTTCGGTTATGGGGAAAATATCCTGTTCTTGATTGCGTTTCTCGAGAAGGATCTTTTCTCACTCACGCCTCATGTATTTGGCTTAGTGGTTTTTGTTCATCAGCTGTCTCCTGGTCCTGACAAGCTCTCTCCTAGAGCTGTTAAGTGTGTGTTTGTTGGGTACTTCAAGACCCCAAAAGGATATCGTTGTTTTGACCCTGTTCGACGAAGGTACTATGTTAGCGTAGATGTCACCTTCTTTGAGTTTATTATGTACTTTTCTCGTACAGGTGACAAGCTCATTTCTTCAGAGGATGGGGAATAGATATATATGCCTCTACCCCCGATTTCCAATATACCTTCACCTCCACCACCACCTCCACCTCCACCACTGCCTCTCCCCCCTCCACCACCACCCTCCACACCTACTTTTTTCCCCAGGTTTACCAACGTAGACCTCGTGCTCATGTGCCTCCTCCATCATCCGGCATGCCTAAGGTATATTCTGGGCATTTGAGTTCTATTAATGGCAGTGATGATGTGCATGTACAACTTGAGGTGCAGGATGTTCAGGATGCTATACCCTCTGCGAGTACTGAAGACATGGATGTTCCTATTGCTCTACGAAAGTAGAGGCGTGCATGCACTATGCATCCCCTTGCTTCCCATATTTCATTGGACCGACTTTCTGAGGATTTTCAGCGGTTTGTTGTGGGCCTATCAGCTGTGGAGATACCACGTTCCTATCAGGAGGCGATGAAGATTAGTTAGTGACATCTGGCGATGGAGAAGGAGATGGCAACTTTACAGTCTCGAGGTACATGGAGTGTTGTGTAGGTTCTGCCAGGTGCGTTTATAGTAGGCAACAAGTTGGTATTTACTGTGAAACAACGTGTTGATGATACTGTCGGCAGTTATAAGACCAGATTGGTTGCTCGTGGGTTCACGCAAACTTATGGAGTGGACTATCAGAATACTTTTTTCCTAGTTGCACATCACTCCAAGTTGTAGATTCTTATTGTAGTTGCTGTGGTGCGTGATTGGCCTCTTTTCTAGTTGGATGTCAAGAATGCATTCCTGCATGGAGATCTGCATGAGAAAGTTTATATGCAACAACCACTTGGGTTTGCTATTGAGGGGGAGTCTAGTATGGTGTGCCGTCTTCACAAGGCCATATATGGTCTCAAGCAGAGTCTGAGTGCTTGGTTTCAGAAGCTCTCAGAGTTGATTGAACATAATTGCTTTGCTAGATCTACTGCAGATCATTCTCTTTTTGTTAAGAGAACTTAGAGGGTTACTGTTGTTGTTCTGATTTATGTTGATGATATTGTTGTTACTGGCAACGATGAACATGGTATTCATGCAACTAAGGATTTCCTTGGATGACAGTTTGTGCCCAAGTATCTTTGCATAGTACGTTACTTCCTTGGCTTGGAGTTTGCATGCAATCAACATGGTATGGTTATGACACAAAGGAAGTATGTGACTGACCTTCTGGCTGAGACAGGCATGACATGATGCGGGCCTACCACGACACCAATGGATCCCAATGTGAGACTTTATGATGATGGCTTTGAAAAGGTGGATAAGAGACAAAACAAAGAGCTGGAAGGGAAGTTGCTATATATTACTATTACCAGGCTTGACATTTTGTTTGCTGTGAGCAGAGTTAGCCAGTTCATGTAGCAAGCCAAACAAGTTCATATGGATGCAGTTTGTATGATTTTGAGATATCTGAAATCCTCTTTAGGAGCTGGTCTTCTTTTCAGAAGAGATACGTCTCTCTTAGTTACTGGGTGTGCAGATGCGGATTATGATGGATGTCCCAAGGACATGAAGTCTACTTCAGGCTTCACTGTATTCGTTTTTTGCTCTCTAATTTCATGGAAGAGTAAGAAACAAACAGTGGTTGCTTGATCCTGTGCTGAATCAGAGTATATGGCTATGGCCCAAGGGAGTACATAAATGATGTGGGTCAAGTCCGTCCTGATTGACCTAGTTATTGAGGCGTCTCTTCTAATGCATCTCAAATGTGATAATCAAGCAGCTCTGATCATAACAAATAATCCAACCTTCCATGGGAGAACGAAGCATATTAAAGTAGATTGTCATTATACTCGTGATTTGATTCAAAGGTGCTTATTTCCACCTCTCATGTTTTAGGCGATCAGATTGCAGACATGTTTACCGAAGCACTTGCGAGGGGCCCTTTTCACCGTTGATTTTACAAGCTGAGCATGATAGATATATATGCTCCAGCTTGAGGGAGAGTGTTGAGAGAATTATATGGTTCTGGCTTTATTTATATTTTTCTATTTCTTTAGTCTTTTTTATGTAATTTTTCCCTTGAGCTTTTTTTGTGAGGCTCAAAAAAAGGGGGACGCACTCGACGGTGCTCGCCCCAATGCATTTAAGGAAAAGATAGAGAAATACTTACAAGTGGTGAGCAGCTAACAGGAATACAAATAGGACAGAAAACAGAGGGTATCGAGAAGGGATACCCCCATTATACATGCATTAAACTAGCTAGAGGACCAATCAAGGAGGAAGCTCGAGGCCGAACAACGAATATTCTCCAAGTAGAACCGCTGCCGATTGAAAAGAGCTTCATTCCTTCCCAGCCAGATGCTCCAAAGTCTCGCAATAGGCTCCAGCAAGATCTCCCGAGGCCGACTCCTAGCGCTGAACAGGCTATCGCAGAAGGAGGCATAGGAGGACAAGTTTAGCCAACCCAGGTCATTCCACAGGGCACAGACACAGCCGCACCTGAAGAAAAGATGATCAATCGTCTCCGCCACCAATCCGCAAAGACCACAGGTGTCCGAAGAGTTGGGAAACATAGAAGCACAACGATCACGAGTCAACAGGCGCCCGCGGCGCAAGATCCACAGGAATATACCGATACGCTCCGGGAGCTTAAGGCCCCACAAGAAGCGACAATCCCGCAAGAAGGTATCATCCGCCACAGGAAAACGGGGTAAAAGAGCCATGTATGCCTTGCGGGTAGAGAACGGGCCATCTTTCCACACCAAATGGTCACGTCCAAGAGAAGGCCTGGGAGCATCATCGAGAATAGCCAGGAGCGAAATGAGGTCCTCCAGCCGCTGGTCCGACAAAATATCAACAATTGAAGGGCACCAATAAGAACCATCCCAGCAGGAAGCCACCGTGACATCTTTGTCGATCACCAAGGCGAAAAGCCGTGGGAACAGGGTCCGAAGGGCACCCTTCCCAGACCAATCATCTTCCCAAAAACGAAGAGAACAACCATCACCAAGCTTTGGAACAAAAAATAGCCGGCTCCGATTTAGAGCATTCACCACCCCACGCCAAAAAGAAGATAGGTGTCCGTCGATACCCCCCCCGATAAGCCGAGGTGAACTCAACGCCCGCCGCCTCCCTCAAGCAATTCAGCAAGAAATTCTCCTCCCTTCCCCACACCCTCACCGCCCATCTGAGCAATAGGGCGTCGTTCACCGACTCCAGCCGCCTTACGCCCAACCCGCCCTGCCACTTGGGCCTCGTGACCTCGTCCCACCCCACCAGATGCACCCCCCTTCCTCCGCCCCTCTTCTTCCCCCATAAGAACCCCCGCATACATTTCTCCAATCGAGCACGCACCCCCCTCGGCAACCCGCGCACAGAGGAGAAGTAAATTGGAATGGAAGATAGCACAGATTTGAGCAAGACCAACCGACCTCCGCGGGAGAGAAGGGCCGCACGCCACCCCGCCAATCGGGCCTCCATCTTTTCCACCACCCGCCAGTCACGAATGCGGGCGCGGCCCGCAGTCAAGGGAAGACCCAAATAATCAAAGGGGAGAGTAGCGGGAGGAGAACCCAACAGCCGCGCACACTCCCCCGCCTCCTCAGCAGACATAGAGAAGGGGACAACCTTGGACTTATGCCCGTTGATTTGGAGACCCGAAAGCTCGCTGAACAAATGAAGCATGGTAGCCATACTGGAAACACTCGAGGAACCACCCTCGATAAAGCATAATGTGTCATCAGCAAATTGTAGAAGAGGCACATGATGCGTGCCAAAATAGCATCCGCGAGAAAGACCAGCTGCGACCACCCCATCAATCATGCGTGGCAAGACATCCACCGTCAGAACAAACAATAGGGGAGCAAGAGGACATCCCTGCCGAACCCCCCTACGAGGTTGGAAAGAACCCTCAGCCAAACAACCATTAAGGAGAACGGAAAAGGACGCCGTGGTCACACATCGCCTCATCCACGAAATCCAAATCGGAGGGAAGCCCCTCTTCGAAAGCACGGACCAGAGAAACCACCAATCCTCCCTTGAGCTTTTCTCCTATATAAGAGAGCTCTAAGGTTACGAGGAGTACAACTTGTCGTTTCACTTTTCCACAGTTTTAACGTGGAAACCTTCAGATGAGGAGGGAATGACCGTATGGCCATATAGACCATATGCCCATAATTCTTTTTTGTTGAGTAAAAAAACGAGGCATGGGTACAAATTTGAACCTAATATTAAGTGGATCCTTATAGATGATATGTTAACCCACTAATACAACTCTATACTTGCACAACCTCCTTACATGGTGGGTGTTGCTTACACATGGCTCAAACTTTGGGTGAAATTTGGTGAAATATTTGGGAAATTTCTATTTCCTCAAGTTGACGAAATTGAAACCACAACAGAAATATGACGTGTCTTCTTTGCATTTCATTATTTTGATCGAAATGGACAAAATATCAGCGACACGTTAACGATATATCAGTTTTCCCAAATCACCAATATGCTAGCAAAATTGACATTTAAGGCCTTGCTTTACACGATATTTGCATGAGTATTGAAGCTGAACAAAGGTGTTCATGTTGGTTTCCCTTGGTTTGTAATGCATGGATGTGACCATAGTAGGAAAAGAATGTTGATCAAGCTATTTATTAACTTTTTCTTTCCGATCGAATTCAAATCCTAGTCTATCAAAAATGATGATAAATATCGGTCAGAGATTATTTCCTTGTTTTTCTTGAGAAATTACGTGCTAAAAACTGAAAAGGTGTGCACAATAACTCATATATTCATAAAGCACACGTACAAATAGATTGAAAAGTCCATGACTCAAAAAGGGCTTTCACATGCTCAATTATGTTTTCCATATAAAATCTCCTCCCTCTGAAGATAACCTGTTTCTTGCCTGCCAGATCACCCAAACCAAGGTAATAACATGAGCTCGACCAATCTTTGAGGCTCTCCAATTGCTACCAATAGATTCCCAGGATGGTGTCTCAACATAAAAATTCACCCAAGCTGACAGTGCTAACTACCAAAGATGCCTTGATTCCTCGCAAGTAAAGAACAGATGGTTGACTTCCTTTGGTGTCACGTCACAATGGAGATATAAATTACTTTCCCCCTGGAAAACTCTAGCCCTTCAAGCTCCCATCCCCGTCTGAGTGGCCAAAGGATCACCTTTCCCCTTACAGGAACCTTCCAACACCACAGCTATACATATTTCAGAGAAAAGATGCCATGGTCAAAGTTTATGGAGGCACACGTGACCTTGTATATGTCTTTTTGATGGAGAAGTGTCCATTCCTCCATACCCACTAATTTCTCAAATCCATGGGATCGTCAACCAAAGCAATGCAACCATGCATACACTGAAAATCATCTATCTTCTGATCTGAGAAACCTCAATTGAAAAAAGGAGTCCAAGTACCAGTCGATCAAGAATCTGAAACTTGCATTTCTTGATCTTGAGCTAAGGCGAACATGCTAGGGAAGCGATCACGATGGGCTCCCTCCATCCATACATCTGTCCAAAAAAGGGAGCCTCTTCCATCCCCCAACAACTTGTCTCAGCAATAAAATAATCTCAGACATAAAAAAACCCTTATATTACGTAGATGCGGCGATGATCTTAGGCCACATTTTTTCCTTGTTTTTATTCTGCAGCTGCACTCGCTGTAACATTCTGCTAGTTTACTGGATACGCTTTCATTGCTCGGCTATATATATCTTCTACATTGGCAACTTTGCAATATTGTGAGTTTGCTCATTAATTATTTCCTTTACATGTATGCATCTGCATCATGCCAGAGGCATCCAAATTTATTATGTTATTTAACTCCAAAATTCAGTGGCCAATACAATTTGAATTTTGGGAATCACACATGTAGTCCTAACGGGTGTGACCTGTGATTGATGGGTCATTTTGTTCTTGTCAGTTTGGATGCCACAATGTAAACTTGTTCCAACACTCTTTGAGATCTCCGCAGAAACTTTTTTTCCCATTGTATATTATTTGCGTCGTACTGATTAAATGATGTTATGCTTAGATACTGGACGGCTCTTGGTACATGCCTCATGAGCAAAGAAAACCATTTCAGGAATACCAGGTACTCATCTTTTCGGAGACTATTTGGATTATAAGAGCTTGCCCGCTTTTATTTTTCTCTTTTTGAGAGGTAGCCATACTAAATTACCGGAATGCTGTATCTGTGACTTCTGTGACTTCTATCTACACGGAGAATAGCTTAGATAAAATATTTCTTTGGGATTTATGACAACTGTTAGAGTTATTATATTTACATTTATGCATGTGACCCTTCGGATTCTGTAAACCCTCGTGACCCTTCAGGTTCCGTAACCTTTTGTGACCCTTCGAGTTCCATAACTCCCCTGTGATCCTTCGGGTTCCGTAACCCTTGTACTCTATATGGTTTTCTCTCTATATAAGAGACCCTATATCTGAAATTCAACAGGGAAAAAGGATGCGAGGGGCGAGAGCGAGAGCGAATGGCGAAAGGCAACGACGTGAATGCTGTTAAGATAAACATATCTTTATGTCTCTTTTATGTAACCTAAGGGCTATTCTCCTATATAAGAAAGCCCTCAGTCACGTCTAATGTAAGAAATTCATTTTCTCCCATCATGATATCAGAGCAACGGTCCTAGATCGGGGTCCCGGTATCCCACCCAAAATCCTAACCCTACACCCCCTCCCCGCCGCCGCCAGCCTCAGCGGACACCGCCGCCCATCTGGGCACTGTTGCAGTGCGTCCCTGCGGGTGCGGCTCCCGCATCCAGCCCTCCAGGACTGCCGCCGCTGTGCGCACCTGCGCGCAACCCCTCCTCGTAGGGACTGCCTTAGCAGTGTTCCGGCCCATCTTCTAGGGCGTGTCTCCTTGCAGGGACTGCCCTAGAGGCCCCGCCTAGTCGGGCCAGCTAGTCAGGCCGTGCCTCTGACAACCTTCGTTGGGTTGTTCGGGCTCTTGTGCAAGATTTAGGGATGGTTGTATGAGTCTACACATACAACCTATCCCTCATATGATTCTGTAGACCACCTATTGCTTTTTCCTCCATTGGTTTGTGGCTCTTTTTCAACCATGTCAGAGAACAAGGATGACGTTTTCACATCTTCCGGTTCCTTCAAAGGCACGCCCCTATAGTGAAGATGGACGGGACCAACTATGAACTATGGTCCATGCAATTTCGTACCCTTATGCAGTGCCATAATAAGGAGCACATCCTGACAGACTCCGAGCCGGAAGACAAGACTGGAACGAATGCGACGTGGAAGCAAGATGATGCTTATGCTATGTTGGGAAAATAAGAGAACTTGTTTATTCCATCCACCCTAGGCTCTCTTATATAGGAGAGTAGCCTATGGGTAAAATACATAAAGAGTCCAACGGAAAATAAGAATATGAGAAAGATACAGAAGTGAATATTATATCTCTACACTCCCCCTCAAGGTGGAGCATAGATATCAATCATGCTCAGCTTGGATGAACACTTCTAGAACGACCCTCGAAGTAGCGCCTTGGTGAAAATGTCTGCAGTTTGATTCTCTGAGCTAACATGGGATGTAACAATAAACCCCTTTTGAATCATGTCACGTATGAAGTGACAATCAACCTCAATGTGTTTGGTCCGTTCATGAAACACTGGATTATTTGCAATGAATAGAGTTGCCTGATTGTCACATTTCAGAGCCATATGAAGCAGGACTTCTATATATAGATCTGCAAGCACAACCTTTATCCACATCATTTCTGTACTGACCTGAGCCATAGCCCTATATCCAGACTCATCACTGGACCTTGCTACAACCGTTTGCTTCTTGCTTCTCCATAAGACTAGAGAATCTCCAACATACACTGCGAACCCAGTGGTGGACTTCCTATCCTTGGGGCATCCTGCATAATTTGCATCTGCACAAGCTGATATAGTAAACTCCTTGCCTTTCTTTAACAGCAGACCAACACTTGGAGATGATTTAAGATACCTGAGTATCATATGTATAGCGTCCATGTATATCTGACGTGGTTGTTCCATAAACTGGCTCAATCGACTCACAACAAAGGCGATATCAGACCTGGTAATAGTAACATAGAGAAGTTTGCCCACCAGTTCTTTGTATCTTCTCTTATCCACCTCATCAGTATCAACATCATATAATTTCATACTGGGATCCATAGGTGTAGTGGCAGGTCGGCAACCAAGCATTCCTGTTTCACTCAACAGGTCCGTGACATATTTCCTCTGAGTCATTACCAACCCATGAGGATTTCTGGCAAACTCTAGTCCCATAAAATATCTAAGAACCCCAAGGTCCTTGTTGACGAATTCCCGTCCCAGCATTTCTTTCCCCCCTGGACTCCTTGTTCATCATCACCTGTAATCAGAATATCGTCTACATACACCATAATAGCAATGATACCTCTAGGTGTCTTCTGCACAAACAGGGAATGATCAGCATTAGAACATCTGTACCCCTGTTTCTCAAACAGGTCTGAGAGCTTTTGAAACCAAGGTCCGGGGCTCTGCTTAAGGCCATAGATAGTTTTATGAAGTCTGCACACCGTAGGACACTCCTCCTCAACAGCAAAGCCAGGTGGCTGTTGCATGTAGACTTCCTCCTATAAATCACTGTATAGGAATGCATTCTTCACATCTAACTGGTAGAGCGGCCAATCACGAGTAACTGCAACAGAAAGGAGAATCCATAGGGTGGAATGGCGAGCAACTGATGAGAATGTATCAAGATAATCCACCCCATAAGTCTATGTGAAGCCACGAGCAACAAGGCGAGCCTTGTATCTGTCAATACTGCCATCTGCCTTCTGCTTAACTGTGAAGACCCACTTGCAACTAACTGGAGATACATCAGGAGGTGCGGGAACAAGACTCCATGTGCCTCGTGACTGAAGAGCGACCATTTCTTCTTCCATGGCCAAGCGCCATCGACTATCTTTCAGTGCATCTTGATAATTTCGTGGAATATCCACTGCTGACAATGCAATAACAAAGTTCCTGAATTCACCAGTGAGACGGTCCACTGACACAGAAGATGCTATAGAGTAGGATGCACAACTCCGTTTCTGCTTTCGTAGAGCAATAGGTATATGTGAATCATCTGTCTCCTCAGCTGGCCTCTGTAAACCCTCCTGCTCAGAAAAATCGTCAGAGCCATCATTAGTAATATTTTCTGAACATACCTCAGGCGAGCTGGATGACGGGCGGTGACCATGAGCAAAAGTAGGCCTACGGGTATAGTGGAATGGTAGTAGTGAGACAGGCACTGTGACAGGAGGTAGTGATGGAGATGGTGGTGACGGTTTTGATAGTGGTGGTGGTGGCATGTATATAGCATCTTTAGTAGTGTTAGAGGGAACCAGCTGATCACCTGTAAATGAGAAGTACATAACGGATTTGAAAAAGGTAACATCCACACTGACTAAATACCGCCTTCGCAATGGATCATAACACTTGTACCCCTTCTGCGTTCTGGGGTACCCGACAAAGACACACTTGACAGCCCTAGGAGAGAGCTTATCAGTCCCGGGAGACAACTGGTGAACGAAGGCGACTGAGCCAAACGCGCGAGGAGTAAGGAGAATAATTCTTTGTCAGGGAAAATAAGAGAGAATGTAGCCTTCTCACCTAAGACGGATGACAACATTCGATTAATGAGATAGCACGCCGTAAAAACAACATCCCCCCAGAAAGAATGAGGAGCATTACTTTGTATGAGAAGTGACCTGGTGATATCAAGTAAGTGACGGTGTTTCCTTTCAGCAACCCCATTCTGTTGGGAAGTATAGGCACATGATGTTTGGTGGATAATCCCTTGTGATGAAAAATAACTGGATAAGGTATGAGTACAAAGTTCCAGAGCATTATCACTTCTCACAATTTTAATAGATGCAGAAAAAATATTGTGAACTTCATTAATAAAATTGATGATAATATTCCCCGCTTCAGATTTATTCTTTAACAGAAATACCCATGACATACGAGAGAAATCATCCACAATAACTATATAAAACCTGTGTCCCTGATGATCAGGAATACGACTAGGACCCCGGATATCGACATGGAATAACTCAAACTTGGAGGTACTGCTCCGACACTGACGACTGGGAAACGTAGACCTGTGATGTTTTCCCAACTGACATGCCTCACATTGAATGGACGCGTGAGGTGAAACCTGGGATAACACATGACGAAGCTTCTGAAGCGGTAGGTGTCCAAGGCGCAGATGCCACCGTAATGGAGAGGTAGATTCAATAAGTAGAGATGAAGTTCCAGCATAAGGAGTCTGACTAAGGCGATAGAGGCCGCCTTGCTCATAGCCACGCCCAATCACGTTGCCCGTAAGGATGTCCTGAAAAACAAGAGAGGATGGATCAAAAATTGCTCGACAATGTAAATCCTTTGTAAGTTGACTAATTGGAACACAATTGGTACAACAAAGATAATCATATAAACAAAAAAAAAAGAATTTGAAGGGAAATTTCATGAATGGCAGCAAAAAGAAGGGTTTTGGTTGTACCTTAATCCTCTAAAATATGCATGCAGGCTGGTAACTAAGGTCAAGAACAACAGCTCCAGAATTTGAAATTCAAAAGCTCCAGGATATGAGAGAGCTGAGACTCTCTTGATTGTAGAGAAATAAAAAAAGGGAGATGAGAGAATGAGAAGGGAAAAGGAAGAGAGGGCTGATTGTGAAGAATGAGTAGCAACAGAACAAGAGGAAGGGTCTTCTCACGTTGGAATGTAGAAGAAAGGAGGGGGCTTTGGTGATATTAAATAGGGAGAGTGAGGCTTTGGGGTGTTGACAGATGTTGGAAAGAAAAATGGCACATGTTGAGTGCAGCTTAGTAAAAATATGTTTATATATTTATTATTTTTTTAAACCAATTGTCTCCTTTATTTGAAAAATCAAAATGCCCTTTAAATCTCGCATCAAGTTTTGGATTCAAGTGCTTAATACCATGTTTTGACCGTCTCTGAACGACGATCAAAATGAGTATAATATTCATATACTTTTGATCGGGTTTTGAATACCCGAATTTTCGGATTACGGTTTCGGTTTGAGGTTAAATTTTGTGATTTAAAAATATCAAACGACCTCCGATTGACGAACGGTCGATTCCGTTGGTCTTGTTTCGTCGAATCGGATTTTTAGGGGTCTCAGTTCGTTTTGTGGTTTCTGAATTTGCGTCATGACTTTTTCGCGACACGCATTACGATGCGACCGATTTTTGGTCAATTTCACCCGAACGACTTTTGATTCATAATTAATTTATCGTTTTAGGTTATCTAATGTTGCTAAATAACTTTATTGGATTAATCGGATCCTAATCGGGTCGGGTTCGATTTTGTTAGAATCCGGATGTTACACTAAGCCAGTGAATTTTCTATCTTGACGCTTTTAACTGTATAAGCTTTAGATAGAGTACTGCTTTGATATAATCACAGACATTCTTTTCTGATGTCACTTTTTTATTTTTTTCTGGCACAATTGCTAATGAATATATCATAATGCTAACTGGATTATATTTATCCAATTTAGATGTACTTTTCTTCTCTCCCTGCATGTTTCTCTACTCATCTTTGCAAGTGTGATTCGTTTCTTCCTGACGAGTTGCGTGATAAGTTTTCTCTCCATTTTTTTAATCCAGATTGCCCATATACCTGGTGCTATCTTCTTTGACCTTGATGGGATTGTGGATGTGAACAGCGATGTAAGCTTGATCTTTATCTTTGGAATATTCTTTAATTTATCATGTTTTCGTAGCCTATTATATAGGAATATTCCTTATCTTTTGGATTGTGAAAGATAAAAACCTATTATATTGGAAAAAGAGCACACAAATATTTATTTTTTGCATATCCTCTTTCGTGACACAATTCGTTATCCCCACAAAATTTCAACATTCTTCTCATTGTTCTCCTATTTGCAATTATGTGAATACATACGAGATTCTAATATTTTTTTTGATACAATGATCGCTTATTTTTCCAATAATTAAACAATGCAATTGCAGACATAGCTAAAAGCATTCCACAGGGAAATCTTTTCTTATATGTGGACAACAGTTATCTAACGTAATTATTGTTTATACATGCTGAGAACAATGACTTCCAATGTAATTTAGAAACATTTACATCTTAACGCTCTTCATAGTAATGACTTTGCCTTTCTTTGCTGTTTCTAAGCCTAGATAACGGAGGGTTGCTTTATCTAGTTGATGGCAATAATAAAATATTAGATTTGATGGATCAGGATTATTGTATTCATTTAGACCGTGTCACAGTGATGGAGTTGATGGTTAGGAGGAAGATTAAATTCAGAAAATTTGGATTGGAGAATAATCTCGGGCTTGCTGTGAGGCACAGTACTGCATGCCATTTTATTGTTAAGTATTCGACAAGGTTGCTCCTTGGCACCGCTTCTCTTCATCATCGTTCTTGATGCTCAAGTAGTACCGAAGAAATTGGCATCCCAAGGTGGATTTTGCCAAGATTTAGGAACGAAGACATTACCATCCTTCTCTTATAGTACGTGGATGATACGATCTTATTCATCGTAGTGGGGGGGGGATGTCTCTAGTGATGGATATCTTTGATGACATTTCGGGCCTTCGGTTCAATAGAGAGAAGTCAGCGTTAGTCTACTTGGAGCTCTCATAGGTTATGGTGCATGATGCTGCCATGGCATTTCGTTGCTTGGTTACGGATCTCCTGGTTACCTACCTGTGCCTTCCACTTATGGCGAGCAGAGTATGCAATTCTGGACCTTCCTCTTATTGAAAGATTAGAAAAGAAGATGGCGGCATGGAAGGCTAAGGTTACATTACTCTCTAAGGGTGTGTCTTTGGTTCTGCTTAACATGTCCTCTCGACCATCCTTACTTTTTCTACTCCACCAGATTGATGTTGGTTGATGTGAGGAAAAAGATTGGATCCTTGATGCAGGGTTTCTTTTGGGTGGAACCAGGGCAAGATAAGGGGGGGGGGATACATTGGCTTGATTGGGATACGGTTACCATGTTGAAAATGGGAGGTCATCTTGGTATTCTAAAGATCGAGCAGATAAATAAGGTTTTACTGACCAAATTGATAGCCAAGCTATGGGGTAAGAATAAAGATTTGGCTTGTCACATGCAGAATATCTATGACATTGGGACTGATGTAACAAGGCCTCACATGGATATCCATTTACTACCCCTGTTATGGCATGACATATTCAACTGGAATTGGTTAGTTTTTTGTAGCCAATTATTGGCAATGTGAATCACTTCAACTTATGGTTGGATGATTGGACCGGTACGGGCCCCTCTATAATCATTATCCTAGATTTTTTTCATTGGTTAGCAAACGTAATGTCTTGCTTGTGTAGTCTTGGTCGGATGGGACTTGGGCACCTCTTTCTGTCGATTTCTCCAAGCAACGACTTGTAGAATATACGGAGACGTACGGTGAACTGGAGGAGATTGACAAGCTGACGGTGGGAAGGGATTGATGGAGAAGGGTAGATGGGTCCTTCTCGTTGAAGAAAGTATACAGTGTTTTCACGACCTCCCTGCAAGGTTCGAAATCTCGATTTTGATCTCGTTTCGGTCACATGTAATACCGAAATTTCGGGAAATTTCGACGATTTCGGTGGAAAAGTCGGAAGAGGCTCAAAAATCTATTTTTTTCCCAATTTTATTGAAAATTTTGATATTCCAAGTTATTATAACAATAAATAACATACAAATACACAATTATTTCATACATATTGGTCATCTATAACCTTTATATAGACATATCGGTCATATCGGCCATATCGGTCATATCGATGGTGATATTGTTGGAACCCGAGCAACATTTCTCGATCGATATGGGGTCGAAATGACCCATATTTTATCCATATCATTGCAATTGAGGATCTCCACTCCTCTATATATCAACCTATCTCGACCGATATCTCATAAAACAGTTTATATATGAGTTTCGAATCTTTCGATACCATGAACAGATCGATAATATCACGATATTTAAAAGTTAAAACCATGGTTGTAACATTGTTAATACATAATAAAAAAGAGTAATAATCTAGTCTTACAAATGCAATACAAGTTACAACAAGTGAAAATTATTAAGAACATGCATATTTCTGATCCATGCAATAAAAGATTAAAGATTAAACTATAGTACCTGGTGACATGTTGTGTTCAGAACCAAGAGTTCCGTGGTGGATCTGAATGCCCCCCCTTTCTTGTTGTCTCTCATAACGCATCGTAGATTCAATGAACTCGCAGTAGTTCTCCCATGTCATGTACGAGTACATGGCCTTCTAATCCAGACCCACTTGCAGCTAATGTTGGAGTATAAGTTATATGCGCCCATTGAGTTGTAGCATGGTAAATGGATCCTGTAGAAGATCCATCTACCCCATCCAGTGTTTAGTCCCACATCCTCCAGTGGTGGGACTTGGAGGCTCTGGAGAGGCTATATAAGGAGCCCCAGACCTCCTGTATCCATTGAGAAAGTGAATAGAAAAACACGCCCCTTTGAGAGCTTCTCCCGTGGTTTCATCCCGCTCCTCACGGAGTAGGGTTCCACGTAAAATCATGGTGTTCCATGTTCGATCTTTCTTGTTTATGCTATGTTTATCAATCGCTTCCGCATTCTTCATATTTTATAACATGGTATCAGAGCGGGTCGATTCTCGAGGATTACAAGTTTTCTTTTCGAGATTCGAATTTCTGTAGTTTATTTGAGATATATTCATGATTGAATTATCATCCGAGTTCTTGCTGGGTTTGGTTGAAAACCCTAGATCTGTTTGCGTATCTCCACACGCCAATGTTTCGATCATGGTGGTCTCCCAGCCCGCAGGCGATACCGATCCCTTTCCAGGCGGCAGGCGGTCGCATCTATTGGCGGCAGACCCTCCTTCCACCCGATGAAGAAGCTCTTCAGCGCACAACCCACACATCTTCCCCACAGGCGATTCCAGTGCTCGGTAGTGTCCTCCAGAAGCCCAGGCGGCGCTCCAAGCCGGAGCATCTCTCTCGGCGGAGATCCCCCCACCCTCCGCTCGCGCAGGCGCACACGCAATCTTCCAGATCTCTCTATCGCTCCTCAGAGGTGGCGAGTTCGATTCTCGCAACATCTCTTCAAGCCCTAACGCAGCAAGGCGACGCCTCCTTCGCGTCTCCCAGACGGTGGTGGCGCGCTCCATGCGCAACATCCAGACTCAGATCCAGGCGCAACCCCGGCGCGAGCCCAGCGATGTCCGCAGCGTGACCCCCCAGGCGCCTTCCTCATCTACAGGCGGAGGCGCGCGCCCTCGGAAGAAGCAAACCCCAACGTGCGACGTCCTCCTCCGCTCCCAGAACACCTCCAGGCAGTGCGAAGGCATCTCAGGCGTGCTGCCCTTCTCTCCCATCTTTAGAAAGCGGCGACGCGCTGCACCATCTCCCCTTCCCCGCAACCCAGACGAAGCAGAAGGCATCCCACCACAGGCGGCAGTCGCCTCCCTCCCGCGCGACCTCCTCCGCAGTTGCGCCCGGCGCGCAAAACCCTCCTCGCGCGAGATCCCCCCTTCCTATCGCAGGCGTGACCTCCCTCCCTCCTTGCGGCGGTACTTCAGGCGCCCTCTTCGTGCGTAAGTCCAGTAGATCCCACCCCATAGGGGGAGGCGGCGTACGATGACAAGAAGGGTTCCCTCAAAGGGGAACCCTAAATAGAGCTACGACCAAACTTTAAGTACAATGGGTCGAGACTTTTGTTCAAAAAAAGAGGGGGGGGCTGCAAGTTTTCAGAAAAAAAGGGGTGCATATTTAAAAAAAATTGGGAGAGAGAGATTTTGTAAAGCCCAAATGGGCTAAGGTTTCTTTGGGCCCAAGTGGGCCGACGAAAAAAAATGTTTCGGAAAAAAAAAGAAGGAAAAAAGGGAAGAGGCGTGTACAAGAAAAAAAAACCGTACGCAAGTAAAAAAAATGTTAAAAGAAAAATTGTGTGGCGGCTATTAAAAAAAAAGCCGCAAGTTTCAAGTTCTTATTATTTACTCCATATTTATCATTGTCTTCTCCCAACTTTGTCGATGTTCATTTTCCGACAAGTATGGGAGAAAGGGGTAGTATATGTAGAGTCACAGGTCTTGTGTTCCAGATTCATATGCCACATGCAGATTTCCAAACCATTCAAATTCCAGACTCTACTGTTGTTCAGACTCGACAATTGTCTTCCGAGTCTCCAGTCTCAGACACGCACGAGTGTGCGGTCATTTTTAGATGTGCATATGTTGCCATCATTTGTTCGTGGTCCCCATCAGTATTCTTGTTTTTTGTCGGCCAGAGTTTTCATGTGAGCCATAGGGACTCCATAGTAGAGGATCATTTCCTATGCCATGTTGGCAAGGATTTTCATGTGGTATCATAGGTATACCGGAGCAGTGCACCATTCTCTGAGCCAGATGGGAGAGACCCAGTTCTCCAACGAGGAGACTATTTTCAGACTCCATTCTTCAGCGACCGTGGACTCCGACGAGGATTGCATAGCCACGGCCTTTTCAGTTCGGCCCTTTCAGAGATGGAGCAGTTGTCCACATTATTGTTGTGGACCAGAGTACTCCGACAAGGAGGCTCATTTCAGTTGCAGTGACTCTGACAGGCGCAGTTCAGAGCACATGCTCTCCGACGAGGAGATTCAGAAGACTCACACTCCAGCCCGTTCGTCCTCCTCACTTGCACGACATGAGAAGCAACGTCCTCGACTGCACAATGTACGCGTTGGGTTGATATTGTCCGTAGTGTCTTGTAGCGTTGAGTTGAGTTTCTTTCTGTTTGTCCAAGTTGAGCATTTCATGCTCCAGCTTGAGGGGGAGTGTTGGAGTATAAGTTATATGCGCCCCTTGAGTTGTAGCAGGGTAAATGGATCCTGGAGAAGATCCATTTACCCCATCCAATGTTTAGTCCCACATCGTCCAGTGGTGGGACTTAGAGGCTCTGGAGAGGCTATATAAGGAGCCCCAGGCCTCCTGTATCCATTGAGAAAGTGAATAGAAAAACACGCCCCTTTGAGGGCTTCTCCCGTGGTTTCATCCCGCTCCTCATGGAGTAGGGTTCCACGTAAAATCATGGTGTTCCATGTTCGATCTTTCCTGTTTATGCTATGTTTATCAATCGCTTCCGCATTCTTCATATTTTATAACAACTAACTGTGGACACATTAGTAGGTGCAGTAACAAGGCTCCAGGTGCCTCTGGACTGAAGAGCTGCCATTTCTTCTTCCATGGCCAAGCGCCATCGACTATCCTTCAGTGCATCTTGATAATTCCGTGGAATATCCACTGCTGACAATGTAATGACAAAGTTCCTGAATTCTCCAGTGAGACGGTCAAACGACACAGAAGATGCTATAGGATATGACGCGCAGCTCCGCTTCTGCTTTCGCAGAGCAATAGGTACTTGTAGGTCATCTGTCTTCTCAGTTGGCCTCTGTAACACATCCTGCTCAGGAAAAACATCAGATCCATCAATAGTAATATTTTCAGAACATAGCTCAGGCGAGCTGGATGATGAGCGGTGACCATGAGCAGATGCAGGCCTACGGGTATAGTGGAATGGCAGTGGTGAAACAGACACAGTGACATGAGGTGTAGGAGATGATAACGGTCCTGGAGGTGGTGGTAGTGGTGGTGGTGGCATGTATATAACATCAATAATATCAGAGGGAACCAACTAATCACCTCTAGACGAGTAGTACATAACAGATTCGAAAAAGGTGACATCAGCACTACCTAAATACCTCCTGCACAATGGATCATAACACTTGTATCCCTTCTGTGTTCTGGAGTACCCGACAAAGACACACTTGACATTCCTAGGAGAGAGCTTGTCAGTCCCTGGAGACAACTGATGAACAAAGGCTACCGAGCCAAACACACGAGGAGTAAGGGAGAACAATTCTTTGTTAGGGAATATAAGAGAGAATGGAATCTTCTCACCTAAGACAGATGACGACATTCGATTAATAAGATAGCATGCCGTAAGAACAGCATCGCCCCGGAAAGAATGAGGGGCATTACTCTGTATAAGAAGCGACCTGGTGACATCGAGTAAATGACGATGTTTCCTTTCAGCAACCCCATTCTGTTGGGAAGTATAGGCAGTAGGCACAAGATGTTTGGTGGATAATCCCTTGAGATGAAAAATAACTGGATAGGGTATGAGTACGGAATTCCAGGGCATTATCACTTCTCACAATCTTAACAGATGCGGAAAACACATTACGGACTTCATTAATGAAATTGGTGATAATATTCCTCGCTTCAGATTTATTCTTTAACAGAAATACCCATGACACACGAGAGAAATCATCCACAATAACTATATAAAACATGTGTCCCTGATGATCAGGAACACGACTAGGACCCCAGATATCGACATGAAATAACTTAAACTTGGAGGTACTACTCCGACATTGAGGACTGGGAAAAGTAGACCTATGATGTTTTCCCAACTGACAAGCCTCACATTGAATGGACGTGTAGTAAAACCTGAGGTAACACATGACGCAGCTTCTGAAGCTGTAGATGTCCAAGGCGCATGTGCCACAGTAATGGGGAGATGGATCCAACAGGTAAAGATGAGGTTCCAACATAAGGAGTCTGACTAAGGCGATAGAGGCCGCCTTGCTCATAGCCATGCACAATCACGTTGCCCGTAAGGATATCCTGAAAACAAGAGAGGATGGATCAAAAATTGCTCAACAATGTAAATCCTTTGTAAGTTGGCTAATGGACAACAAATTCATTGAAAAATTGGGTGCATGTAACACGTTCTTGAGATGCATGGATGGTGTCAATCTAATCTCCCTTGACCAGTAATCGGGGAGTGTGTTCCATTAGCAATAACCACTGTACGGACTGGAGAAACCTGTCTGTATCCTGTAAGTAGACCTTGATCACCACACAGATGATGTGTGGCACCAGAGTCCATAATCCACTCTAGAATATCTGATTCCCTACTGCTAGTGAATGCATAAGTGCTACCTGATGTACTGGTGGACGTAGATGCAGATGCGGCAACGTCGGTGTGATTCTCATAAGTAGATGCTGATGCTGTGGGACCAGATGGAGGAATGATGCCCCTCAGATGGGCTACAAGATCATCAAAGCGCTGATCCATAGATGACGCGGCTGGGGGCTCGATCTGTTCAGCGACTCGTGCAAAAGCTGAAAACCCATGCTTAGAATAGCATGTGTCTTCGATATGTCTAGAACGATGGCAAAAGGTACATGATGGCCGAACACGGCCTCCTCTACCGCGAGGTCCACGGCCATGGAACTGATGATGACCTCCTTGACCTCGATTGGCTGCCATGGCTGAGGCTGTTGGATTCGTAGCTGGCGAGGGAACAGTGATACGACTCAGCCTATGAAAAGCTTCCTCCATAGGAGGAATAGTAGAATCCACGAAGATCTGGGAACGTACTGCCTCGTACTCAGGATTAAGGGCAACAAGAAAAACACCCACCATAGTTGCATTCCGATAGGTCTTCTGTTGCTCTGGAGTGGTTGTGAGAGGCATGAAGCTATAAAGCTTCTCAAATATTCCACGTAAAGACGTGTACAACGAGTGTAGGGGCCATCCATTCTGCTTGATAGTAAATATGTCATGCTGGAGTTGCAGAATCTTCGTCTCATTCTTTGCCTGAGAATATGTAGCAGCCGGTATATCCCACATCGCTTTTGCTAATCTTGTTTATCAAATGTATTCCTAAGTCTTAAGATGACTGTTTCACAATAAAGATGGAGGGTCTTGACATGGTATTGGAATATGCTTAACCTTAGTTGTCAAGGGAGTCTCAAAAGTTTAAGCATGTTCTTTCTACCATTTCGATATTCGCTCTACTCGGTGGCTGCCTTCGAGCATGCATAAAAGAATGAAGATGTTGATGAGAATGTTCTTTTGGACTGATGGTAAGCAGGAGAAGGGAGGATCCATCTCACTGACTAGTCCACCATCACTATGTCAAGAAAGAAGGGTGGACTGGGCATTCTGTGACGGATTGCGTGAATAAGGTGCTAATTGCGAAATGGGATACCTGTTTGCGGTTGGATTCAGATGACCTGGTGTGCCACCTTATTCGTAGGATCTATGGCATTAAGGGCTCAGCATCAACGAATGGCACTCGTATGCCTTCCTATCTTTGGCAGGGTATTAGAGTAATCATGCCTACTTTGGTGGAGAAGTTGAAGCCGGCGATTGGCAGCGGGGAGCTCTTCCATTTCTGGTTGGATGATTGAACTGGAGATGGTGCCTTTGGGGATCATTTCCCTAGACTTTTGGCCATTGTAGAGAACAAAGAAGTGTTGTTACATCAGGTATGGTCACATGACACTTGGTCACTTCCTTTGTAGCTACCTTTTCGGAGCAACGAACGATGGAGTTTATGAGATTGCAAATGGAGCTCGCAGACTTGCCAGGGATTGTTATTGGTAGAGATCACTATAGATGGGCTGAGGGTCACTTCTCGGTGAAGAAGATGTATCGTCTCTTCTCTATAGATTGAGCTGGGAGAGGATGTGCGTGTGGGCACAAGGATCATTTGGAAAAGTAAAATCACTCGAAGAATCAGTGTGTTCTTATGGCTACTGAGACATGGGTGCTCCATGATGAAGAAGTGTCGAGGTAGACTATTTCATGTTGGTGACCAGATATGCAACGAATGTGGAGTTGAATTAGAGAACATGGATCATTTGTTTTTTTGGATGTGCCCTCTCTGCCTAGTCTTGGCGGTTGGCAAATGTGCATTGGTTGAAAGTGGACAGCAGTGCTTCTTTTTGGGCCTCAATTCGGACATTGTGCGGCAACACTCAGGTGGACAACTCCTTCCCATTTGCGGTCATTTGGGCCATTTGGTGTGCTAGAAATGCGGCTATTTTCCATGGTCAATATTTCTATACTGAAATGTAATGGAACACTAAAAAGCCCTTTGTTCGGCCTGATCGATGTAAGCCCTATAGTTATTATATAATACTTGCGGTGGGTCCTATCTCAGAATACCACCCTTTCCCTCAATAAAAAGATGTATAACCACTCCATAGACAAGAAGTCAAGGACATAGGATATCGACCATAGTATTTGATAGAGGCACAAGAGCGTCAAAGTGGTCAAATGAGCAATGATCTCAACTTTAGCAGTCGTGAGAGACACCACTGGGGCCCAACATACCAGCAAGTCAAGAAACGCAAAATAAAATCAGTAAGCTATTTCAACCTTAGCAAATCAAGAACATTATATCTGAACGGAAGCAGCTTGTAATTGGCCTGAGGAATGAAGCTCGAGTGTTAGGGTCAAATTCTCAAACAAGCTTTTCAACCAGGTAGATGAATTACGACTCTAACCCCAGCACACCCCATGAATAGGATATAGAAACCACAAAATTTTAGAAGTTAAACAGTAAACAAGATAACAGTTTATAGTA
Source organism: Ottelia alismoides (assembly GCA_037367405.1). NCBI lineage: Eukaryota > Viridiplantae > Streptophyta > Magnoliopsida > Alismatales > Hydrocharitaceae > Ottelia > Ottelia alismoides. The sequence goes on along the minus strand of JAZKJV010007281.1, from coordinate 111,466 downwards.
CTTCTTACATACGTTGCAATGTTTGCCCATGTATCATTTCGTTGTCATTGAACTTTTAATTTTAAATTCCTAAACCTCAATCAGTTTTTTTTATATAATCGCACATTCTGTCAAGATTTTCAAAAATATTTTCTATATGTTTGCAATAGTAATTATGTTTGCTATAGTAATTCTTTATGTTCACACTTTTTTTTCTTCCTTTTGATGAGTGCTATATTTGAATATACAATCAGCTGCCACACATGTTGCCATCAGAAGAAGCCTTTGCTGCTGGAGTTTCTGCTCTTGGAATTTGTAATGAGGATACAATTATTGTTTATGACGGGAAGGGAATGTTTAGTGCACCCCGCATTTGGTGGTAAGTTACTTGAGATAATCTTGAAAAAATAAAGTATACTTTTTAGCAATAAGGCTTGGGGTTTTTATTTCATGCCTATCCACATTAGTGATTAGGTGGGACTTGCTCTTACCCTTAGTCTGGTGAAACCCTTAGATTTCTCTGCACAGTAAAAACCTTTATGTGCTAATAAAGTAGCTTAGATATCATAATGAAAATGCAGTTCCTGGTAACTAAAAATATGAATAAAAAAATCACGATTGTTTCATAAAAAAGAATCGCAAAAATAACAAAGAAGTCATTTAGCGTGACCAATATCCTAGTAATTCCACTCAAGTTGTAGCATATGAATGAATTGTGCTTCTGCTCATGTCTGAAACAAAAGAGTAGGGGTTTTTAGACACATAACCCTGAGTAATTTTGCAATTACGTACATAAACCTATGTAGTCGCGAGTTGCACGAGGAACCTCGAATAGTCACTCCTCCTCACACCCATAACCTCCGTTAGGTTTGTCCGTTAACCTAACTAAACCATTGTGTTAATCTTACCATTGGTCTGTCTTACAGTTATTAAAATTTTCAAAAATTAAAAAACCCTAACCCCCTCTCCCTTCCTCCTCCAATGCTACACCCCTTCCTCCAACCCCTCCGCCTCCTCCCTGATGCCCTCCACCTCTAGGCCCTCCCTCCTTCTCCCTCCTCCCTGACACCATCCTCCTCAAGGCCCTCCCTCCCTCGCCCTCCTACTCCCTGACACCCTCCTTCAAGCCCTCCTCCTCGATGTCCTCCTCCAGCTCCTCTCGTCCTCGCCTTCCTCCTCCCCAGCATCCTCCTCCTCTGAGTCCTCCGTCCCTCGCCCTCCTCCCCAGCATCCTCCTCCTCCGTCCTCGCCCTCCTCCCCAATGTCCTCCTCCAGCTCTTCTCATCCTCACCCTCCTCCTCCCTTATGCCATGTGAAGTAGCTTTTGCAGAGTCCATTTGGTGATGGGTTCCTATGAAAGAGAATGAAGGAGAAGAGAAGGAATGGGAGTGATATCATTTGTAATTATCGTGAACCTAAAGGGTGAACATGGTCCACATTTGACGGATTCCATAAAAGTTACTAGAAAAATAGATGGGTGTTAACACATGGTTATGCCATGTAAGATTTAAGCATTATTCGAGGTTCCTGGTGTGATTCAAAATTACTCAGGGTTATGTGTGTAAAAAGCCCAAAGAAGTATTTCACATATCCTAGTAATTCACATTATTTTGTGTTTGTTCGTGATGGCTCCCATGAGAGAGAATAAAAGGAAACATGGAAGAGAGTGGGCGAAGGTTCGTCGAAAGGCCCGAGAAGAGGAGAGGGCGTGGGAGAGGAGCACCAAACTCGTAGAGAGGAAGGAGTGGAGGGATTCAAATAAGGGTGAGGTGCTGCTTGAAGATGGGTGACGGTAAGTGACCCATCAGAAACAAGGGCCTCCATGCTTTAGATGCAATGCTTTTGACCATTGTGCTTTGACTTGCTATGCCCTACCACATTGTTTCAGGTGCTCTTTGGTGGTCTTTCCTACACCGGTCTTACGAACGTCTTTGTAGAAGTCAGCATGCCATACTTCCCTTGATATTGTTCGCGGAGATTCCTGCCGTCAATAGTCCTAATTACGAAGAAGAAAGAAGATCAGTAAGATATCATAACTAAGATCAAGAGAAAGGCTAATGAAAATAGGGAGGGTTTCCTAGTAGCTGATATCGAAACAATGATTAATGAGGTAGATGAGAAGAATTCGCATATGGCTTTTGCAGCTGGTGTTCTAAGAGTAGTCCTGATAATCCGAAAAGACTATATAGCTAGCTGGTTTAGTTAGTCTGATTTCTTTATAGATAGCTTTGCTGAAATCAGTCTGAAGGTACTTAGTTCTTTGATTTTCCACTCCCCCTCGCCAAACCTTTTAGAGATAGTTTGCAAAGTGATATACTTTCTTCACTTCTCTCGCTTTGATGCTTTTGATCAAACATTGAGTTTCCCATCACAAATAGAAACTAATGAGAAATGGGGTGTTTTACGAGTTAGTAGTCTATTCTGGAGAAAAGAAGAAATTCATTTTCCGTGATTCGGCTCCCTGGGAGCCTCAACAATGATGTGCTGGGTTGGAATTAGGGACTTCGTCGAACTCATTCCTTTCGAGATGAGATCATCAATCATCTATCGGTTCTTCTCTTTCCCTTTACTAGGAGTCCGAGTCAGCCAATAGAAAGTCAAAAGACCTGAGGCTTATAGAAAGTGGGGGGGGGGGGGGAGGAAGCCTACGGGTGCAGATTCAATTCCCATTGAATTGAGTAGCTTTGCTTCCCATGGCCTCAAATTTCAGCGAAATTCGATCGAATTTCTGTCGAATATCGATATCCAGTCGAAATCGAAACTCGACCGAAATATGGGGGTCTTAGTACAAAAAATGACCGAAATTCTGTTTTGATCGATACCGATATGGTGACCGAAACCGACATTTAGGGCCTTGTTGCTTCCTATCCTGTAGCTTACTCTTCAACTTGTGCTTTGATGCTCTTCCTCTAGCAAATGAACTCAGCTTCGTTCGAACAACAGAGCAAGGGTGGTGTTCAGTGTCTGGGCTCCGAGAATGACAAGAAAGAAATGCTGCAAGTCTCGCATATCTCTAAATGCTTCTCTGGAGAGAATGTCGTTGTGCCCTAGCCTGGACCGCTCACCGACTTAGGCAATCATGCTATATTTCACCGGTTCATCTCCCATAAGGTTTTGATGCATATTCCAATAGTATATCTAGTTCTCTGGAGGTTCTACCCGAAACTCTTTTTTTATATCTTATGACATTATATATATTGCTCGTTGAAACCTGTATCAAGAAAGTCACAACCCTCCCTATGAATTGTTAAGACCTGGCTGGCTAATAGGACTATGACTATCAGGCTTCTCCCCAACATCCAACTTGAAAGCTTCTGCTCGGGACATACTTGATGAGGGAAGAGGGAGGTGCAAGCTTTGTTATGCCAAAACCTACCCGAATATGCCGAACCTACCCGAATCAATAGAATCAGCTTTATACCCTCCTCATTGTGGCAATGTATTACGAAGATCCTCTCAGAGGTGAGTGAATTACTAAGACCAACGGTTTGTAGTGAAGAGCTATTACTTTCTAGTTGGACAATTGGACGTGTTTGGGTGCGCTAGGGGCATTATCCACGTCATTTTGTACTTGCTGAAAATTAGTTCATGTCGGTTCGACAGGTTTGGGCAATTGGCAGTTGGTCTCCTACCTTTATTGCGGAGTTCTCGGAGCAGAGATTGAATGAGTTCGTTGATATGCTCAATGACCTAGAAAAGGTTGGGGGCATCCCTCACGGGAGAGATCACTTTCAGTGGGATAATGGATGTTTCTCGGTTAAAAAGGCTTACCGTTTTTTTCTCATAGCGGTGGAATGATTTAAGAGGACATTAATCACAATTGCAATATAATTTGGCGTAGTAGGATTACCCAGAGGTATGGTGCTTATGTGGCTCATCACACATGGTCGCTTGCTTACAAAAGTGCGACGAGACAAACTTATCAAATACGAGTAACTTGGCTAGAGCTCCAAATTAAAATCCCCATTCTACATTGTGCGTTCACGTCGACCCTTCTCAAGAGATTGTGGAATTGCCACCCTCGTGGATGTTGACGGGGCTCAGGCTTTTTTTTTTCTTTCCCCTTTTAAAAGGGGTTTCTCTTGTAGTTGTATCGAATGAATGCATTCGGTCTAGTTATGTTGTGAGCTGGAGACTTGACCCATTATAATTGTATCGGTCTGCCTCCTTTGGTTCAACTCGAATCCTTCCTTGGGTCCCTCATATTTGCCAAAAGACCAGATCATGGAGACCTCTTGCAGATCCTTTCGGGTAGTACCATTCACTGAAGTTCGCCTTGCTTTGAAAGACCTTCCCTATCACGTATCTTTTTTTTGAAGACAAAAAGGGGGAAACACGTGGTTGTGTCCGCCTCAGATATTAATAAAAAGTAAGGAATTACAACCAAGATCAAATTACAAAAGCCATGACTCAAGAAGAGTCCTGGAGTGGGTACATACATTCTCTTGGTAGAACCTTTGACCCGAAAACAAAAAGGCATTTCCAATGAGCCAGATAGACCACACAATTGCAAGAGGATTAAGCAGATCCTCTCTCGAGTGCTGCCCAACCAGAACCAAAGAAGTCCAGAATGATTCAAGGCTCCGAACACCAACCCATTCCAGGTTGGAGTCGCCCCAGATAGGCATCGTACACAAACAACGGAAAAAGGTGCTCCATTGATTCAATTCTGCTCCCACAAAGAAGGCATCTGTCCGAGATCTCACCAAACAATCTTACACATCAATCCCTTGTCATTATTCCCTTTTGCCTGAAAAGCCACAAGAAGAAACCGACCCTCTCAGGGAGCACAAGTCGTCAGATAAAGTTACAATTACTAACCAGAGCATCCATCCTTGAGGGAGGTGGTCTACATATCGCCATGTAGGCTTTCTTGATGGAGAAAGAGCTCCCTTTCCAAACCCAGTGGTCGCACACCTCAGATGGCCCTCCTGAATGCCTCAGGGAGTCGAGCAAAAGCATGAACTCTTCCAGGCGCTGATCAGAAGAATTTGCGATGAATAAGGGCATCCAATTTCCATCGCTCTAGCAGTTGGCGACACACACCTCACGATCCGCTGCCAATGCAAAGAGGCAAGGAAAATGACTGCTTGCAGTCCATCTCTCGGCCAATCGTCCTCCCAGAAAGCACAAGACTCACCACTCCCCAGAACATGGCGGAAATTGCCATGGAAATGCGGAATAACCTTCAAAATCCCCTTCTAGAAAGTTGACGGCTTCGGGCTTGGAGTGCCGGCCAGCAAGGTCAGGCGGGAAATGTCGTAAATGCGATGGAGGAGAGCACAACATATGTTCACTCCTCCCCCAAAGTCTGCTCACCCATTTCAACAGCAGAGCCTCGTTCATCACGTCCAAGCGCTTGACTCCAAGACCACATCCGCCTTTGCAAGGATGACCGTCTCCCACTCCACAAGGTGCATTCCCTTATACGCCATGCCAGACTTGCTTCATAAGAATCTCCGCATCAGTCTCTCAAGACACTTCTGAATCCCAATAGACAGAGGGCGAGAAGACATGAAGAACACCAGAATAGCAGACACCACCACCTTCACCATCACAAGTCGACCCCCCCCAAGATAAGATAGAGGCCTTCCAACCCGCAAGCTTCCTCTCCAGCTTCTCGACCATCGGAAACCAATCCGCCATCTTGATTTTGCCCGACGCCAGAGGTAATCCCAAATAACGGTTAGGGAGGGAGCCACAACCCGTGCCCATCTTACTGCTACATAAAGGAGCTCCTCCTCTGATAAGGAGAAAGGAACCATCGTGGATTTGCCATAATTCATGGAAAGACCGGACATCTCCCCAAAAATTTCCAAAGTAATCGCATACCATTAGCCACCTCCTTTCCCCCCTCAATGAAGAAGATAGTGTCATCGGCATATTGGAGAAGAGGGATAGCTATATCACAAAGCGAGAATCCTTTCGTGATCCTGCAGCTTTGCATCAGTCAACCATACATGCAAGAACATCAGAGGCAATAACAAACACCAGCGGGGCGATAGGGCAACCCTGTCTGACTCCCCTCTGAGGCTGAAAGAAACCTGCCTCCGGACGACCATTCACTAGCATCACCAACGACGCAGTGTTGACAACGCTTTATCCAGGAAGCCCAAGTCTCAGGAAAACCCCTCCTATGCAGAGCCGACCCGAGAAATCTCCAGTCTAATGTGTCGTAAACTTTGGCAAAATCAACTTTCCAAAGCAGAGCCTTTATTCCTCTTCTCTTCCAATTCGCAATGATCTCGGAGGACATTACCAAGCTGTCCGGACCCCTGACTTTTTGCATTAGCTTCGGATCCTGAGGTGCGGGTTGCTGATTGCTGGTCCGATGGAAACTGGATGCCTCTTTTTATGACTAATTTCTCAGATCAGTGACTGGAGGAGTTCTTACTTTTGTTGGACTCGCTGTGTCAGTTTGAGGGGCCATCATTGAGTTGCGACTACTGGGCTTTGAGAGGGAGCCATTTTTCGGTTAAAAAAGCTTACGAGGCAATTTGTAAACCTCCCCCTTCAAGGACGGATGACTTGGTTAGAGACTGCAACTTTATTTAGATGCTTGGCTTACCATAACAGATAGGTTTTTTCTTCTGGATTTTCAGGAGGAAAAGACTGATGACGAGAGACCGATGCACCAGATTCTTTGGGGAGGTTTCTGATTGATGCATACTTTGCGGATCCGAGATTGAATCTATAGAACATCTTTTCTTCCGCTATACCTGGACCGCTCCTTTTTGGGAGGACTTTGCCTTTTATTGGGTGTGTACCCACAATCTTGAAGCGTTCTGACTGTCTCTATAGGGGCTGCTGCGTCGGTCAAGAGAGGATCTGCTAAAGCCCTTGGCACTTATTTGGTCCATCTGGATTGCTAGAAACACTCTTCTTTTCTCGGGTCAAAAGTTCTATAGTGAAAATGTTTGTATCCAGTACAAGGGGTTTCTTGAGTCATGGATGATGTAACACTAAACTTGTACTTTTATTTCTTCTTAATTAATTAATCTCCAAGGGGCATTCACCATCGCGTGCCACCCCCTTTTTTCGTCTTCAAAAGAAAGAACCCAACTTCATCTCCTGAAGAAAAACATCACATCCCCATTCCGTGAACCTTGACCTCAATATCCTCCTCTTTTTTGGCTTACCCCGACCGCTAGCATTCTCGAAAAGAATCTTCATTTAGAACCTGAGGAAGAATCTCTCACAAGAACTGCGCCCGCCAATACAGCCGCTTGAGCTTTGCGCTCGGAGATGGGAAGAGATTCTCTAAGCTGCATCCTAGCGCGTTGCCTCCTTCTGTATCTCTTTCCGGGCCTCTTGTTCATACCAACATCCACAACCAGTAATCACTGAACCCAAGGGTCTGGGCACATCAACCTCGTCGCCCAAGGCACACTCGGAAGGAGCTGCCGGCTCCCGTAGCAGCAAGTGGATAGGATCCTTCGCTGCCACCACTTCAGAGACCACCGCCTTCGAGGAGATCACACCAGAGGGCAGAAATCCAGTCCTGCACGAAAAAGCAGGTAACGAAAAGGGTCTGCTCGAAAAGAGAGGCTTCTCCAAAATCGATCCTGGCCTGAGAAGATAAGGTCCGGGCTACCCACAAAAAAAGAACCCGAGACATTTATTCAGCTCGAAACCGGGTCCGGCCGCATGGACCCTAGAGCAAGACACACGGCTTGAAGGGTTTTACGAGGCGACCCCACTTCAAAGTCCAAAGCTTGAGGAAAAGGCAGATGTTGAGCACCAGGCGGATCTTCCCCAACTGGAAATGGATTTCCTCAAGAGGAAGGCGAAGCGATCTTCTCCTGACATGCTACCTCGACCCTCGCTCCTTCCAAAACCGAATGTGGCTGATGTGGCACCAAACCGGACGAGGAACAAGCGTTACGAGCCTCCAACCGACCAAGTGGCGATGGTGGAGGTACGAAAAGAACCCACAGGTTGAAAGAGAAATGCCCCACCTGCAGCTTCGCAGACGACTCCATTTGCGCCCCATCAGGGCACTCCATCAACACCAAGGTTACTCTGGGATCCGAAACCATCGAGCGACCGTCGACTAAGATATGAACCACCAAGCCTAAATGCGAAAGTGCTGGCGCCAAGTAAGCCACCGAACGAGAACGAAAAGATGCCCCCAACACACGAACCACCCACGTAACAAGGAAGTCCTCGGACCCATCGACAAAGTGTGGGAGCCTCCAGACGACATCGTTCTTCAGGACCGAGGAGAGAAGATGCAACATCTGTGGCTTAGAGAGGCTGCGCGTGCAACATCGCCATTTTTACAAGCCCATGACATCGCTCGAAAAATCTTTTCCAAGCTGTTGGGAGAGTCCCGCCCAAATCGAGGCCAACGAGATCAAGTTCTTCAACCAAAACCCAGTAAGGAGGGCCTCCTTCGCCTTCGCCGGGGAACCCTTAACAACACAAGCATATGTGCTCGTGAGGAAAGCCCCCCACCATCCGGAACCTCGGCCTTCGCAACTTCTCCAGCAGAAGAAGAAGCCGACGTTCCATCGACACTGGCCTGGTCTGAGCCACCCACCAACAAAGAGCAGGTGCGCCGGCGGTGACCCAACTTGCCACAGGAGAAACATCTCAGGGGGGAAGGGCACGCCAATGCCAGATGACCCCCCTTGCTGCATCTGAAGCAGCGTCGCCCCTGCTTCTGGTGTGACACGACAACCCAAGTCCCAACGCCCTTCACCTCCTCTCTAGCCTTCGTATTATCCGAGATCAAGTCTCTCCTCCACGCACGCTCTCCGTCTCGGACAACCCGCCACAACTTCTCCTGCTTCCACCTCTCCATCACCCTCTTTCCCTGGAATCTTAACTTCCCTCCCGCCCATCTTTGGACGTATGCAATGGCTCAACCTGTTTATGTCCTGACAAAGGTGGCTGGGACATGCATTTTGTCTCACCTATCTCTAGAGCTGGTGGAAGAAATGAAGGCCGTTGTTAACAGGTCTTTAGCTTTGGTGTTTACAACTGAACCCTCAGGCTCCTTCGGATCCTTCGACATGGGTTGGTTGCATGGGAAGAAAATTAAAATATGAAAGAAGAAAAAGAAGTCTACGCTGCAACCTTCAAGCAAGGCAACATGTGAGCTTCTTTTATTTTTGTATTTAGCGTCCTTTTAACCGTCTGAAGATGTAGCAATTGAGTTTGAAGAATGTAAGATCCTTGTCTGTGGAAAGGTGGTGCAAATGGTGGAGTGTGGTCCCTGTCTTGGTGAAAAGGAAGGTTTACCCATGAAGATTCTTTTGTGGAATGCCAGAGGTTTGAGTGACCTAGAGAAACATAGATCAATCGGAATTCTTGTAGGTGAATGATGTTGCCTTATTATGTTGCTGCGTGAGACAAAAGTGCATGGTTGGGCAAACCATTTTTGGAATTCGTTGGGAGTTCCAAACCTTTCTGATTTTCATGCATTGGATGTTATTGGAATGCTTTTCATGCATTGGATGTTATTGGAATGCTGTAGACTCGATTCTGACCTGGAAGCATTAGATGTTCTCTTTTATAACAGAATTGAAGGGCATAAATATGCAGTTGGTCGATACCCCCTTACTCTTCTACCATATGTTTGGACCTACTAATTTTTCTCAGAGGGCTGATTTGTGGATAAAGTGAGTGAGGCCAGAGAATGGTTCTCCATAGAGGCTTGATTAATCGAATGTGATTTTGATGTGTCAGTTCTCTCTTTAGAGTTGTGTCTCCATGGGGGGCAAGACCGTTGGTCCAGTGACTTCATGGAGTTGATTGGTGATATATTGCTGGAAGTGGTTGGTGTGTCTGATAGCTTCAACACTTGGCAAACCTCTAGAACTTGATCGAGGATAGACCACTTCATGGCATTAGTCGAATTACTTGAGGTGTTTCTCTTGTCCTTAGCCTCATCCTGGCCTCGATCTATATCTGACCAAATGTGAGGGATTTGTCTCCTTGTCCGTCTTTAAATTTGAGAGACCATGTCTGCTTGAAGACCGCTTCAAAGAGTAGGTGTTCGATAACTGGATGTGTTTTAAGTTCTCTACATTGCGACTCCTTTACAAGTTGACTTCCCTTCGTAGTTGGCTTTGCTCCTACAAGAGGGAGATCTTGGAACTGAGAAGAGGTCGACATAGAGTTGCGGATGCCAAAGTATCCATGTCTGATAGGGTTGAGGATTTTATAGATCTAGCAGTAAAGGAACTTGAGGAGAGGTTTGCTTACAAAAAAGTCATCTCAGAGGAGGATAAGAAGCAAGTGACCCATTGGAAACAATGATCCACGTCGAACACAAATTTTTCCACAGAATGGAAAGCACTACACGACATCACAATCTAATACATGCATTGATGACGAATGATAGGCTCACATGTGTACGAGAGATGGGTAAGGAACTTACAACCCATTTCCTTAGTTTTTTACGCAGAGAAGAAAACAAACCTTGGAGACGGACATGCTTGGGGGCCTCTTGTATTTCGAGGCAGCAAGCTGATATTCCGATGAAAAGATTCTACTCATAGGAAGTGAAGGACGCAGTTTGCAGTCTGAATGCAAACGACATGCCTGAACTAGATGATTTTATCGTCTTTTTCTACCATGAGTTTTGGGATGAATTGGGAAAGGATGTGTTGGAGGTTATGGAGGACTTCATGGAAGACAATGCATGTTTTGAGAGGATCAACAATGCACTCTTGTTTCTTCTCCCAAAGGAGGTGTCTGAACGAGTGGTGCCTCTCCAACTCCATTTATCTAATAATTGCTAAGGTCCTCTTAAATTGACTTCAGGGTTCAGAAAGTTGGTATGCGGTATTCGTTCGGTCAGGCGGTCTGGAGCGAGTAAGCGGGTAGGCGGAAGTATATGTGGAAGTATATACGGATTATGCGGTTTCTATTATTTTAATTAAAATTAATTAAAAATATAGTAATAATTTCAAACATTAGATATTTATGTTTAAAAAATATAACATGGAATAAATATGAAGTGAAGACTTTTTTATACAATGTGATATCAACCAAAGCATTTTTAAATGCCATTCATTTCCAAAAGACAAATATTTAAGTTAACGGTGGAGAGAGTAAAAAATGTTGTAAATTGATTGAAGATAGAAAAAATGGTGGATATTCTTGTCTAAATTGGAAGGTAACCTTTTTTGGAAGTATAACATTGGTTGTGAACACAACCATGGACCTTCATATTTTAGTAAATTGTGTATTTTTTACTCAAAGTCAAATATTAAAAAATTCAACCATTTAAATTAAATATATGTAATTTATTCGGTGTAGTAAAAAGTTCCATGCAAATCTGACATCTATATTCATTTTATCCTCAAAAAGATCTAAGATAAACACATATAATTTATTTTATATTCATGCAATTATGAGATAATGTAAAAGTCAAAACTGTCGTTGGAGAGTTTTAAAAAATAGAGTCGTTGTTGTTGAATCTAAAAAATAGAGAGTTTTAGAGCTAAATAGATCAATCAACAAACCTTGGCAGAGAAGAAAAAGATGGTGGAGGAGCAACCCATGTGCAAGTCAAGAAGGTGGAGAAGCAGAGAGTCATCTCTATTACATATGCGGCCGCATATGCAGCCCATATGCGGATTACTCGGCCGCATATACTCTCTGGCCCACATATTGACCGAGTATAGCATACTCGGTGCGGTGGGGGGTCCGCCTACGCATATGCGGCCGCCTAGGCCGACTTTCTGAACACTGATTGACTTAATGATGTCCTTATTAATATTATCTCCCTGATTTAGTATGCTTTTTGAAAGTCATATTAGGGCAGCTTAGTTATGGCTACGGAGATCATATTGGAAGAGATGGCGTTCTAATGGCCTTTGCTAGAAGGACTTCTCCAAAGTTTATGACGCGATGGATTGACATTTTTTATAGTCTGCTCTAGCAAGGCATGAATTTAAAAATATTTAAATTACATGGATGAGGCACGGATGTTGACGGCCTCGGTGAGGGCTGGGACCATTTTGCTTGGAAGGAGGGGAGTTTTTAGGTGAAGAAGGCTTATTGGTCATTCGCCAGGATGCGTGGGGCTATTTAGGAGGAGTCTGTTTGGGACTACAGAATTATTTGGGTTAGCAGGGTTCCCATGCGGATTAAGGCTTTCATGTGATTGGTGAGACGCGAGCGGCTGCTTTAAAAGGCATACATGGCGAGGCTGCTGGGTACTGGAGAGATCCTATGCGATAGATGCCGCCTTGAGCAGGAGGATTCCGAACATCTTTTTTTGGTTGTTTTACCTCGGTTACAGTATGGGAGAGGGCGACTGTGCCCGAGCTTCACTTCGTGGACAACGCGTTGTACTGAAGTTCACTTAGAGTGGCATATAGAAGTTCTCAGGAGGACGCAACTACTCCTGTTGCCCTACTTTGGGCCTTTTGGTGTGCTAGAAATGAGAAAATCTTTCGAGGGCGTTCGTTTCTCTGTGAGAGGGCTTTGGGGCACTTGAGGGCATTGCTGCCGTTGTGGAATAGCATGTAGTTTTTAATGTCCGGTAATTTCTAGGTATATCTTGTTTGCACTTTGGTTCTAGTTTAATAAAATTGCGGTGGTTTCTAATCTTGTGACTACACCCTCGTTTTCCTAAAAAAATTACATGGATGAGGCTATGCATTACCAAAACATCCTATTAAGTGCTTGTGTATCGGTGCTCGAAGGAGGTTTTTCCAAGCATGAACGCGGGATTTGGTATGGATGCCCATTGGCCCCTATGCTTTTTATTCTAGCTGCTGACGATCTACCTTGTATGATATAGAAAGTAACCCAATATGGTGTCACTGCAACCTATGCTCTTGGTGGTTTCTTCATCCTACTGTTGCAGTATGCTGCTGACACATTTTTCTTTATCAATGGGAAAGGGAAGTGGCAAGGGGAATGGTTGTAGTTGTTGAGATTTTTGACGCGCTCTATGGTTTATACTAAACAAGTAAATCAACTTGGATTCCTTTTGAGCTTTTCGATGCTGGAACAACATCTTGCAGTTTGGAGTTAGGTATGGCAATTGGTTCTCTCCCTACCTTTATCCAGTTTTGCCTTTGAATTGTGGGGGATTTGGGATCACAGTCTGGCTTCCTATCATTGAGAAGATGGAAGGAAAGCTGGAAGGGAGGAAGGCCTCCTTATTATCTCATGGATGACGTTTGGTACTTATAAAGGTCGTCCTCACGTCAATTCTGGTCTTCTTCATGTTGTCAAGACTTCTCCCTGTAGGACTTAGCCGTCGCTTGGATATCCTTATGTAAATTTTTTTCTGGAGCAAATATGATCGGGATGTTTTTTTAGTTAAAAAGGGAGGAACACTCGTCATTGCATCCATCCAAGTTATCTTATAAAAGAGCAAAAGAAATACAGCATCCATGTCTCGAGCAGAGATCCAACCAAATGAGTTACATTCTCTACATAAAACTGTCCAGTTAGGAAAATTATGTCGTGAGATAATCAGATGGCCCAAAGGATTGACATAGTTTTCGCATCTCCGCAAGCTATTTGAATTGGTTTGTAAATAAACTCCCTCAGAAATGATGCTAGGACAACACACCATCTCGCAAATGGCAGCATGATGCAGATCTTTCTTGCACATTTACATGAAAAAAAGATGCTGGATATCTTCAAGAAAAGCATCACGTAAGCTGCATGTGGGATTCTCTTTAGGTTTTAAAAACTACTCTATGTACCTTGGTAAGAATCCACCCAATGAAGAGCCTGTGGAGAGAAGAATCAATTGTATTCCCGAGGTTCTAGGGTTTTCTTATATAAGAGAGTAATCTGTTGGGAAAAAATAAATAAAGAAGACATAAAGAATAGATAATACATATAAGACAAAATATAACAAATATCTTGACACTCCACCTCATGGTGGAGCATAGATATCTATCATTCTTAAGTTGGAACATCCTCTCTGGTAAGGTCCTCTAGCTAGGGCCTTGGTAAGTACATCTGCTGTCTGATCTCCTAATCTTACATGACCGGTGGAGATGTGACCAAGGTTGTAAAAGTCGGTAGTCAGTACTTGGTCGGTCATGTCATTGACTAAGGATTAATCGGTAGCCGGGTGATTAATCGCATTTACTCGGACTTTAGTCGGCTTTGATTTTTTAAATATAAATCAATTTTATACATTATTATATATTTACATAGAATTATATATATTTTTACTGTTACAATGAACCAAAATAAGTAATTGAATTTAAATAAAACACTAAGCGTATTATAATAAGTTTGCTTTTAAAATAGTAAAAAAATATGGTATCTCCAAGCAAAAATTGGCTGACTAGTGGACCTAGTCGGAATTAGTCGGTACTCGGTCGGGCACCCCACTGACTAGACTAGTCAGACCTACTAGTCGGGCTAGTCGAGTGACTTTTTACAACATTGGATGAGACCTTTTTGTATTATGTTTTGAGTGTAGTGACAGTCTACCTCGATATACTTGGTTCTCTCATGGAAGGCTGAGTTGTTGGCGTTAAAGAGAACATCCTGGTTGTCACATTTGAGATGCATGGGAAGAGGCTCCTCAACTGTCAGGTCCATAAGAATCGACCTGGCACACAACATCTCTGTACTAGCCTGTGCTATGGTCTTGTATTCTGATTCTGCATTGGATCTGGCAACCACCGTCTGCTTCTTGCTCTTCTATGGTACCAATGAAATCCCTATGAACACTATGTTGGAGTATAAGTTGTATGCGTCACTTGCGTAGGAGATGGGTAAATGGATCTCTCCAAGATCCATTTACCCCATCCAGTTGTTTAGTCCCACATCTACCAGTTGTGGGATGTGGAGACTCAATGAGGGCTATGTAAGAAGCCCCTCAATCATTATATCAAGTGAGAAAAGAAATGAACATATCAGCCCTTTGAGGCATTCTCCCATGGTTTCATCCCGCTCATTAGGGAGCAGGGTTCCACGTTTAAATCCCGTGTTCTTTATTTTCTTTATCATTTATTCTGACAGGCTTCCGTATTCCTATTTTCTAACATGGTATCAAAGCAGGTTCGATTCTCGAGGGTATTTATTGTATTCATATTTTATTTGAGAATCGAGTTTTATTCGTGAAGATTAAAGAAGCAGTTCGTATTCTTCGACTTCTGTTTGAAGAGTATTTGTGCATTCAGAGATTTGAGATTCAATCTAGGGTTTTTCTAAAACCCTAGATCTACTGTTCATGAAGATCGTATGTCCTACCGTTTAAGCCTTCCAGGCATGCTGCTCCAAGTTCCAGAAGCCCATATCTAGGGGAAGACCTCACGGTGCTCTCGATGATGCCTCCAGTTACTCCTGGCACACACAAACCTCTGCTCTCCCTTCAGTCATATGGTTCCAGGCGGCAGGCCATCCAAGCCTTCGTGCACCTCCGTGGCAGGGAGCCTCCCCTAGACTTCATCAATCTCCATCTTGCACGTGGCAGAACTCCAAGGCGTAACACGTAAGAGCCGCACCCACCTCCTCCCTGTGCGTACGATCCCAAGCAACGACGGTCGCATCTGCGGAAACGAATTTTTGCGTGGCGATAAAAATTGATTTGGACGGTGGATGTTTGGTGGAGAAGAAATTGGAGGGGAGAAGAGGATAAGGCGCGCCTGTTGCGCGAGACTTGGAGACGAAGAAACGTGTAGACCACGTTAAGAGAGGAGAGAAATCAGAGAGAGGGAGATAAAAATCTCAAATTTTCATTAACTTGAACTGTTTCAAAACAATAGGCCTTCATCCCTTTATATAAGAGGGAGGAGGTTACAAAAATAGCAACTAATTCAAATTGACAACTAATTATTCTAAATTGACTCTAACCAATTAACCGACGAATTCAAATATTTAATTAACTAATTGAGATCACATGCCATCTCGTTATTCAGTTAAAAATACGACGACTTAAATAAACGTAAATAAAATTGACAGATAAAAATTTAAATAATTGCAGCCCTATATTTTCTTTTTACGCTGCATCACAAAAGATTTGCAAAAAAAAGGAAAAGTCAAAAAAAAAAAAACGATTTGAAAATTGTGAGAAGAAGCCAAAAAAATTGTGATGGACTAAGTGATTCATGTTTCTCCCCATTATCTTGTCTTCTGTTAACTTGGTCGATGTTGATTTTCCGACCAGTATGGAAGAAAGGGCGATTATTAGTGTAGTCACTGGTCTATTCCAGATTTAGATGTCAGATTCTTTAGACCAGCCAGATTTCCCGACTCTACGGTTTTTCAGACTCGATGTCAGATTGGTTCCAAGTCTTCAATTTCAGACACGCACTTGTATGTGGTCTTTTTCCAGATATGCACTTGTTTGCCATCATTGTCGTGGCCTCCATGATGAATCCCGAATTCATCACTCTAAATCTCATTTATTAAGCTCAAATCCCTTAAAATCAACAGCATTTCGGCATCTATTCTGCATAATTAGCATTCATGCATGTTTTCATAAGAATGGCATTTTAGCATAAATTTCTGCATAAAATATGAAGCCAAAAATCCCAGCCAAATTGAGCTGTAAATAGCCTAACTTCCCCGATTTTTATCTCATTCATGCTAACTCCGAATGACCCAAAACCACCTCCGCTGTGTACATATCACTCACAAGAATAAAGGAAAAATACAAAAAATAACTAATCCAAATAAGTGGACCAAATACCCAAACCCTAGTTTCAGGATTTTCGGACTAAAACCCTCATATCTCCCTCATTTAGTGTCCGTTTTAATCCTACTCACTTTTGAACTAATGTACATTCAATTACCTTCAAAACAAGACCAAGTTCAAGTGAATCAGAGCTCATATGTGAAAGTTGGTTTTTTGGGCCTCTTTTGTATATGCTATTTTAGCGGTTTTTGACCTATTATTTTATGTATATATTTTATCAATTCATAAAAATCCAAAAAAATTAGATTAATGTGTAATTATTTATCTTTGATTTATCATATTTTTTCAGGATTTTTATCTGATTTTAAAAATGACAAAAAATTATAAAACCCAAAAATCAAGGTATTCTATATACATGGGATACCCCAAAAATGTCACTTTGTGCAATTGATCGATTTTGGTTTTGATGTCTTCATGAAAGTTGTAGATCTCATCGAGACGAGCAATTTTCGTGAAGAAACTTTTTCGATCCGAGGTCGTTTACTATTTGTTTTCGATTTTACAAAAGATTTATTTTCCGAATTATCTGGTGCTGACACGTGGCAGCACCTGGTGCCTCCACGTGTCAGCCATTTTTGGGCTTTATTATTAATGGTTAAATTATATAAAAAATAATAAAAAAAATAAAAATAAAAATAAAAAATAAAAAAATAAAAAGACGTCGCACGTGCAGCGCACATGCCGCCCCCGCACGCGCTCTGCACGTGCATCCCGCACCCTTTATTCCTCCCACCACGTGGCCTCATCTGGGCCATCCGATCTTCTCCCGATCGGACGGCCCAGGGGTCACCTTCTTCCCCAGCGCCTTTCCCAAATCTCCACCGCCGCGAATCCCTCGGCCGCCGCCCGTGATTTGCGCCGTCAATCTCGCGCCGCCTCGCAGCAAATCTATCTCCGATCACCCCCTCGGCGAATCCAATCAATCCCCTTAATCTCGCCATCTTCTTCGAATCTCGGTGAATCCCAACTCGATCGCCGCCCAAATCCCTTTCCCTCTCCAACCAACCACCCATCTCCTATTTAAGACCACACCGTACCCCCGACTCCCCTATCCATCGATTTCATCGCTAACGGGAAGGAACTCCATTACCGAGGTTACAACTCCGTGTCCAGCCTCCTTACTCGAAGGTGCGGCGAGATCCGAGCCGTCATCGACTCGTCGCAGCATTGCTCCAAGCTTTGCTGCCGAGCTCCGGTCTCCCCTACTGTCGAACCCACGACTTCGACCATCAACGAGTACTCCGCCTCTGTTCTTCGTCAACGACATCAACTACGCCCCTTCGCGCCGCCGGCTTCTTCGCAACTCCACGCCATCGACTTCAACGCCTGAGCTTCTCCGACCTTCTTCATTGCCTCCAACGCTTCGACTTCGCTAACCACGCCGCCTCCGCCTACTCCAGGGACCTCTGCGCCCCTCTGCCTCGCCACCGCCTCGACAGCCACCGACAATGCCTCCTCTTGGCCGTGTGTCGGCCAGAGGAAGGCCGACACTCCTCTTCCTCCTCCTTCATCAGGACGGGCTCAAAGACCTCCTCCGCCTCTCCAAGCCATCAGCGGCCGGGCACTACGCCCGAGACCCTCCTCACGTGCCTCGCACGTGAGCGAGGGGACAACTTTCGTCGAGGCCCCTGGGCAACCCCCCCATTTGCAGAGCCACCCCCAGTGTCACGTGCTCCGCACATGATTGGGTAAATTATACGCAGGCCCCCGATACTCCTCCATATTGCGCGCACGCCCCCACCGACCAGGTCACGTGCTTGTCACGTGACCTGGTGGCTATTTTGCAGAAAACCCCTCCGGAAGTATTGGTAATTTCATACAAGATCCCCACTACAGTTTTCTTTATTTATTTTATTTATTATATTTGCAAGTACACCCCTGTATTTCCCTTAGTTTTTGAACTTTTTCTCGACATTATTTTATCATTCAAAAATAGCATCTTTATCTACACTTAATTCTCTATATTTTGACATCTTGTGGACATTTTTGTGATTGATGGTTAATTAATAATTAATTAATTTGTGGAATTTGTTATATTTTGCCCAGTCCGAACTCTTAAATTTGTCATTGATTAACCGTTGCTCTAAAAATCCCCGAAAAATCATATATTGTAGAGATAATTGTGCTTGACATTGTGCCCAAAAAGATTTATATTTGCATACATAGTTTGCCCTGTAAAAATCATTTTGCATAATTCAGTATTTAATTTTTAATAGGTATTAGATCTCACATTTTCGAGGTTTAGGATTTTTCCTAAATCCATCACCTAGTTATAAATCTTAGATAATTTTAGCTCTTGAAAATAAGTAGGTTTAATATTTATTATAATTAAATATTGAAAATCATTCTGTTTGCATTTAAAAATCCATAAAAAATTCATATTGCATCAAAAAATTCCAAAAAAATTAAATGCACTCATTTTATCATATTTTACATTGTGACCAAATTTCGTATTTTTCGGACATCGTTTGAACGTATTTGACATTTTAGTCCCTAAAATAGACCGAAATTGGCATTTTGCACCCTTTATTGCATGGAAAATTCCAAAAAAAAAGACCGCCTCGAAAACTGAACAGGAACTTGGATAGACGTAATTATAAGTTGTTCCTTTGCCTTCTTGTGATCGACTTTGGGACTTGCCCAAGTAAAATAAAAATAAAACCGCATTAATCAAATTGACGAATATTTTGTGCGGTTATTTCTTGACCGTTTCCGATTGCTGCCTACAACGAACGACTAATCGTTTTTACGCACGAACAAATAAAAACAACTTTTTAAACGCTGCTTTTCCGGATTTGTCAGATGGCGCCGTTGCCGGGGAGGCAAACGGCTTAAATTTTGTCTTGAAAATTTTCGTTCGGTTTTCCGCATTCGGGTAGTCTGACCCCCGAATTTTTCATTGTAAATCCCATATTTTTTTCAGCATTTATTTTTTTGTTTTATCATTTTTTGAGTCACTATCTTACATTATCTCTCTTATTTTTCTTGCGAGGTACCCGACGTATGTGGAGCGGTTTTTCAAAAACCGACGCAACTTCACCGACTTTCGCAAAAGCCACAATTAAAAATAAGATTGAGTCTAGTCGTGAGAGAGCGTAGAGTTTAGGATTTATTTTTCTGAACTTTAATTTATGTAATTAATTGTACATTTACAGCGGTGTCTGTTTGGACTCTCGCGTGTGTAGAAAGACCTCTGACTTTATTCTATGGTGTGTCGTGGCCTATTTCACTCTCCGGTGAGGGTGGGGCCCGAGTTGAGGGGCGATTAGGTTCGACTTGCACATACGGCTCTTAGAGCATTTTTAATTCTTGATTGTGCTCGTAGGATCTTAAGCCACACTGCACATTAATTGAGACGCACGTAGATCGTTCAATTTTGCCAAAAAGTAACTCATTTCTTCCCAGCTAATAGAACTTTCTGCTTAGATGCGGTTTTTCATCGGCTTGCATCTCATATAGAATAATTTTTAATTTCTGTCTAGCATCGCACATGGAGATTGCGTGGATTCAGTGTAAGTCTTCTAACTGAGCATACATCATTGTTTTCGCGTGCATCGGCTTTTCCCGAACTTCTCCTTCTTGTTTTGTCACATAAATTTAAAGTAAATTGAGACTGTACGGTAGACGTGTATTTCTGCTCACTTAAATTCTTCAGTGATCGCTTAATTAAAATTGGGACTGCTAATTATAGCCGACTTTCAAATAAATTATAACATCAAGAATTTTTGCGGGAGAGTAACCCCAACCTTTGATGTTTTTCTAAGTGAGCGAGGGACGACCCTTAAGGTTAGAATCAAGCTCCGATATTTTTTCAGTCTACTGATTTTAAAAACGATTAGCTACTTCTTAGTGAGGAATACGGGTAGCCGGTTATCGGTTCGGACTTCCTTAGCAGAGTGGATGGTTTAAAGGACACCACGTAAGGCTCCGTCCTTAAGTAACACGGGTAGTCGTTTTACGATCCGTACTTACACTTATACTGGCTGAAAGTGGATGCAATTAGTCGTACGAACTCGGGACAGTCTGTAAGAAAATTTCGGCACCTAACAGCTTGCTAAATTTTTGCCAAGATTGATTTATCACCAACTAAAATTGAAAAGATAATAGCCGAACTCTTACGGCTTCATCGTGTGAGTTGGTGAACCTGGGGTTTGATTTGTGTTTACATTGGTGTGCGTGAACCGTTTTCGAATATCAAAAGCCACACACTTGATAAAAATTCTTTTGACTATCTCGTTCAATCATCTCTCACATCTCTTGATTTAAACCTCATTATGGAACTTTTTCCAAATTTCAGATCCAACCCATTTTATTCAACAATATCCAAACAAGTATCCGAAAATCCATCAATGCTTTACTGTGAAAAATGAATTTGTCTCGGTTAGACTCAAATCAACTACATCCTCTTCTTTCAATAATCCTCCAACATTTGTGGGAAACTTTCAACCGCAAATGAATTCGGCCTCCTCATTGAATCCTTACTCGAATCATCCAACCGCTCATGATCATCTACCATCTTGGACTAAACCGTCTT
Source organism: Ottelia alismoides (assembly GCA_037367405.1). NCBI lineage: Eukaryota > Viridiplantae > Streptophyta > Magnoliopsida > Alismatales > Hydrocharitaceae > Ottelia > Ottelia alismoides. The sequence goes on along the minus strand of JAZKJV010007281.1, from coordinate 90,314 downwards.
ATTCTCAGTTTCATGCCAATGAAATATTTTTAGATCAAAATCCCTTTGAGTCTCATGACTGGTAGAGAAACTAACCCCAGATGGAAAGACACACTTAATGATCATCGGCGTTGGATTGACCACGACAGATCTCTCTTCAGACATGATACCCATACAGAGGACTGGATTGACCTCCTAGAAACACGTAAACCCTGTATGCTGACTCCACAATATCAAAGTCTGACCAATCATGATCAAAGGATTGATATCTACTCAGATCAAATTCACATGCCTGCACCATATGAGCAGTCTCCTTCCATATTTTTTGAGGAGAAATTTTCAGAAAATAATGATGATATGATGGATATTCCAAGAAACTCTCCTCCTACCACATACAGGAAAATGGAAGACGAAATTATTAAACAAAAATCGAGTGCTTCCATGATTGATCATGAACAAAATTTCGAGGATAATGTTTCGAGGATAAAAACAAGATTTGAATTGATGGATGATAGATTTCAAAAATTTGTCGATCGAGTAATCTCATTATATAGTGGCTCGGATATAAAATTGAATGAGGAAAGGATTGGATCTCATGATGAAAATTTTGAGGGTATTCAAAGACCTAGGGATGATTTTAACATCAATACTTCTGCTCATTATTGCCCTAGGAATGATTATGCTGCTGATCCATACTTTGAATATCAAGGCCCCTTCTCATCTCTAGAAGACACCACATCACCACACCATACAGAAAATACCAAAAAAATTGAAAATTTTGAAAACTACAAAAAATCGAAAATTTAGAAAATTTTATAAAAATTGAGACCGAAGAAGATCTAAAGAATTTGGATCCTGCTGTATGGGAAGCACTAGAAAAACACTTGATTTTAGAACTTCCCATTATAAAGGCCATTGAACACTTCCCCGACCTTAAAAAATTTTTAATGGACAAATTTATGATAAAAAAGTCGGGATGGATTAGAACAAAAACTGAAAAACATATCTTGTCAATGGCCTCCTCCTTGGTGTTGAGGAGAAAACCAAAAGCCACATAGTGAAGCGGTTGCCCAGATTCGACTGTAAAATCAAAGACACAATTTTCACCCATGCCCGGATTGATGACGATTCACCAATCGATATCCTCCCGACCTCTGTATTTAATGAACTCAACCTCGGACCGATTCGGAAGATACGAGAGATTGTTCAATTAGCAAACCGATCAATAAAACGGCCAAGAGGAATCATTTCTGTCATCATGATATTCCAAGGTGCTCCGCTCAAAATGAAATTCACGATCGTTGATATTGAGCATTTAGGAGAATTCACCCAGTCTCCAATTATTCTCGGAAACCCATTCTTAGCATTGTCTAAGGCAATTATCGATTGTGAGATCCAGGAAATCAATTTTACAACATTTAAATCACTACGATCTAGTACAGTCTTTCAGGAACCGCGATTTTTTGAGGCAACCCACGAAGTCCCCGATAACCACAATCATGAAACGGTAGAAGAGCCCCACCCCCTAGCTACACCTGATATTGCAGTTGTTGATGAGACTATTGGTTTAGAGAATCTCTCCCCTGTCCCATTCCCAGCTGCGCTCTCCATGGAAAATCGAGCATATGAACACTATGATCCGGAGACTTATGCATGGTCACACCCTGGGTCAACCTATACTGACTACATGGATTACATCAACTTGACACAGGAATACTCAAATGTCAAATCAATTGAGAATGAATATGCAGAGACTCTCCCCGGTAACTCAATTCCCGCGGATCTTAAAATAGACAAATCCTTCTACTACGATCCTGAGACATATGCATGGTCGTACAATGAAGCAACCTACTCTGATTATCTTGACCAAATCCTCCTAAATCGAGAGTGCACCAACATTCAGGAGACTCAGAACAAACATGCAGCCCAAACACCGACCAAGGATAAGAACTCTAATGGCTACTCATCTGGATACTGAAGTGAACTGACAGCTTCACGAAATAAGAAAAAGAAAGTCAGATTTAACCTTTCGGAAGAGGAATTAGTTGATGATCCCTCATCAGGTCCGGAAAAGATAATCTACATGAGTGTAGTCTGTTCACCAGCTCTAAAGCCATATCTTCGCAAGGATCCAAAGTTCGATTCTCGTTGGACAAGTCTCGTTCCTAATTATTTTTCTATCAAAGCTGATGCTCCTACCTTCCACAAGTACACTGGAATTATTTCATAGGAACTGACTGAGACCGGAGCATCTGAATTTTCATCTGAGGACAAATCGATTGATCTTAAAAAGGAACGAATTTTGAGGAAACAATTACAGAAACAAAAGGACATGAATATCTGGAATGTGTCCACTTTCAAATACTATTCCTCTGAGGATAACTCTGATGATGAGTACCTTTCGTCTGACTCAAATGTTTCATCTACTATCCATCATACTTTTTCAGAGGATGACACTAATGATAGTTGGGAATCACATGTTTCATCTCAGTCTTATCATTACGATCTCCCACCACAGGCTCACAAAAAGATCAGCCGTAAACCGCCTTAATCATGGGCTACCCACCCTCCCTCCCGACCACATCGATCTCCTTGTACAACTTATTCCTCTACTTAGGCCAATACCTAAGTATAGGATGGGACCAATGCCATATGTATATACCATTTTTCTGCATCACAATCCTTCTTCCGATCGCTCCTTTTCCACCTTTCTCTTATACTTAGGCTGACCAGAGCCTAAGTATAGGGGGAGCCGACGCCCACCTATATATACTCTCTTCATTTACATATCCCGACCACCTCTTTTTGCGCTCTTCTTCTATACTTAGACTATTCACAGTCTAAGTATAGGGGGGCGGACCTGTACATATATTGTTCCTTACGCTTAGCCCGAGCTATGTCTTTTTTACGCTTCTTTTGCTCTGAGGACACAACACTCGCTAAGTATAGGGGGGTATGCATATATAATGTGTATATATTTTAGCCATACCTCGTACTTTCACATAAGTCTATATGTATTTACGGGGTGGGTAATTTAAAAAAAAGAGAGAATTTTGCTACTAACACTAACTATGCCCAAATTAAAAAAAAGGCTTCTTATTCATTTTTTGCATTAAAAAAATCCCTTGCATAAAAAAAATGTGTGTCTGCATTCCACACACCTGCACTTCATCCAGCATCGCATTCATTCGCATCTGTGAAAATTCATCGGTATCTGAACCAAGTTATGAGCAGAAACCGAGAGTGGTATGGACTTGACCTTAATCCACCTAATTTTCAGACGAACTTCACCGAGAAATAGGATTTTAGAAGCTTCAGGTCTTTGACTTAATTCTTTGAGTTCCACATGACAATGTGCAACGCTTGACTCTTAGTGTCTAACATGGTCTCTTCATTCTGGGTACAACTCTGTAATAAGGAATTAATTTGTACTCAAGCACTACGCACTTATTTCAACTCAGACGGGATGTTGGAAGACTGTGTGATCATCTTTTCTGGTAGCGTGGAAATCTAAAGACAGGAGTACGGGTTGAAATAAAGCTTCGGAAAAGGGATGGACGGTTGGGCACAATTTTTTTTAAGACCCAAAAAAAATGTACGGAATAAAAAGATTCTATATCCGTAGGGGCACAACAATATCCAAGCAGAACCACCAAAAATTCCAAATACAAAGAAGCATTCTACCAAATAAATATCTGACCAAAAAGGTCCAAGTTTCAAGAAACCTGCAGATCTTGGTGGAGACTCGGCTACACTGGCCATCTTCACAAGGAGAGGTGACTACACTGGCCACCTTCCAATTCTTTTCTCATTCTTCTATCTTCTTCCCCCAATTCGATTGTGAACACAACGCGACAGACCTTAGAAGGAAATACCTGACTCTCCGAGGACGAGTTACTGGAGAGGAGGTTTGCGCGGTAGTCCGACATTCTGGGTGGGAAGAGCTAAAACCTTTCACACACATGAGTCGATTGTTCAATGTTCATCGGGTATGCTTTGGGAATAGGATCGATCTAAGATGACTTTTGAGCCGAAACTGTAGCAATGATGTGTAGAACTTGAGGGCTGTTGATTTTAAAAATTCTAAGTCTCACAGAAGTTCCGACACACTATTAATCCAAAGGTTAGAGTTTAAATTCATTTTCACATTCAGCTCATGGTCTTGGTATGAAACCCAATCTCATTTCATTTTATGGCATTTCTTTTTAATGCTCAGGGACGAGCATGCTTTAAGTATAGGGGGATGATGAATCCCGAATTCATCACTCTAAATCTCATTTATTAAGCTCAAATCCCTTAAAATCAACAACATTTCGGCATCTATTCTGCATAATTAGCAATTATGCATGTTTTCATAAGAATGACATTTTAGCACAAATTTCTGCATAAAAAAAGAAGCCAAAAATCCCAGCCAAATTGAGCTGTAAATAGCCTAACTTCCCCGATTTTTATCTCATTAATGCTAACTCCGAATGACCCAAAACCACCTCCATTGTGTACATATCACTCACAATAATAAAGGAAAAATACAAAAAATAACTAACCCAAATAAGTGGACCAAATACCCAAACCCTAGTTTCAGGATTTTCGGACTAAAACCCTCATATCTCACTCATTCAGTGTCCCTTTTAATCCTACTCACTTTTGAACTAATTTACATTCAATTACCTTCAAAACAAGACCAAGTTCAAGTGAATCGGAGCTCATATGTGAAAGTTGGGTTTTTGGGCCTCTTTTGTATATGTTATTTTAGCGATTTTTGACCTATTATTTTATGTACATATTTTATCAATTCATAAAAATCCAAAAAAATTAGATTAATGTGTAATTATTTATCTCTGATTTATCATATTTTTTCAGGATTTTTATCTGATTTTAAAAATAACAAAAAATTATAAAACCCAAAAATCAAGGTATTCTATGTACATGGGATACCCCAAAAATGTCACTTTGTGCAATTGATCGATTTTGATTTTGATGTCTTAATGACAGTTGTAGATCTCATCGAGACGAGCAATTTTCGTGAAGAAACTTTTTCGATCCGAGGTCGTTTACTATTTGTTTTCGATTTTACAAAAGATTTATTTTCCGAATTATCTGGTGCTGACACGTGGCCGCACCTGGTGCCGCCACGTGTCAGCCATTTTTGGGCTTTATTATTAATGGTTTTTATAAAAAAATAATAAAAAAATAATAAAAAAATAAAAATAAAAAAAAGACCTCGCACGTGCAGCGCACGTGCCGCCCCACGCACGCGTACTGCACGTGCATCCCGCGCCCTTTATTCCTCCCCACGTGGCCTCATCTGGGCCATCCAATCTCCGCCCGATCGGACGGCCCAGGGGTCATCTTCTTCCCCAACGCCTTTCCCAAATCTCTTCTGCCGCGAATCCCTCGGCCGCCGCCCGTGATTTGCGCCGCCAATCTCGCGCCGCCTCGCAGCTAATCTATCTCCGATCACCCCCTCGGCGAATCCAATCAATCCCCTTAATCTCGCCATCTTCTTCTTCGAATCCCGGCGAATCCTAACTCGACCGCCGCCCAAATCCCTTTCCCTCGCCAACCAACCACCCACCTCCTATTTAAGACTACACCGTACCCCCAACTCCCCCCATCAGCCGATTTCATCTCTAACGGGAAGGAACTCCATCACCGAGGTGACAGCTCCGTGTCCGGCCTCCTTCCTCGAAGGTGCGGCGAGTTCCGAGCCGTCATCGACTCGTCGCAGCACCGCTCCAAGCTTCGCTGCTGAGCTGCGGTCTCCCCTACCGTCGAGCCCACGACTTCGACCATCAACGACTACTCCGCCTCTGTTCTTCGTCAACGACATCAACTACGCCCCTTCGCACCGCCGTCTTCTTCGCAACTCCACGCCATCGACTTCAACGCCTGAGCTTCTCCGACCATCTTCATCGCCTCCAACGCTTCGACTTCGCCAACTACGCCGCCTCCGCCTACTCCAGGGACCTCTGCGCCCCTCCGCCTCGCCACCGCCTCGACAGCCACCGACAACGCCTCCTCTTTCCCGTGTGTCGGCCAGAGGAAGGTCGACACTCCTCTTCCTTCGCCTTCGTCAGGACGGGCCTAAAGACCTCCTCTGCCTCTCCAAGCCACCAGCGGCCGGGCACTACGCCCGAGACCCTCCTCACGTGCCTCGCACGTGAGCGAGGGGACAACTTTCATCGAGGCCCCTGGGCAACCCCCCATTTGCAGAGCCACCCCCAGTGTCACGTGCTCCGCATGTGACTGGGTAAATTATACGCAGGCCCCCGATACTCCTCCATATTGCGCGCACGCCCCCACCGACCAGGTCACGTGCTTGTCACGTGACCTGGTGGCTATTTTGTAGAAAACTCCTCCGGAATTATTGGTAATTTCATACAAGTCCCCCCACTGCAGTTTTCTTTATTTATTTTATTTATAATATTTGCAAGTACACCCCTGTATTCCCCTTAGTTTTTGAACCTTTTCTCGACATTATTTTATCATTCCAAAAATAACATCTTATTCTACACTTAATTCTCTACATTTTGACATCTTGTGGACATTTTTGTGATTGATGGTTAATTAATAATTAATTAATTTTTGGAATTTGTTATATTTTGCCCAGTCTGAGCTCTTAAATTTGCCATTGATTAACCGTTCCTCTAAAAATCCTTGAAAAATCACATATTGTAGAGATAATTGTGCTTGACATTGTGCCCGAAAAGATTTGCATTTGCGTAAAAATCATTTTGCATAATTCAGTGTTTAATTTTTAAAGATATTAGATTTCACATTTTCAAGGTTTATGATTTTTTCTAGATCCATCACCTAGTGATAGATCTTAGATAATTTTATCTCTTGAAAATAAGTAGGTTTAATATTTATTATAATTAAATATTGAAAATCATTCTGTTTGCATTTAAAAATCAATAAAAAAATCATATTGCATCAAAAAATTCCAAAAAAATTACAGTGCACTCATTTCATCATATTTTACATTGTGACCAAATTTCGTATTTTTCGAACATCGTTTGAACGTATTTGACATTTTAGTCCCTAAAATAGATCGAAATTTGCATTTTGCACCGTTTATTGCATGGAAAATTCCAAAAAAAAAGACCGCCTCGAAAACCGAACGCAAACTTGGATAGACATAATTCTAAGTTGTTCCTTTGCCTCCTTGTGATCGACCTTGGGACTTGCCCAAGTAAAATAAACATAAAACCGCATTAATCAAATTGACGAATATTTTGTTTGGTTATTTTCTTGACCGTTTCTGATTGTCACCTACAACGCACGACTAATCATTTTTACGCACGAACAAATAAAAACAACTTTTTAAACGCTGCATTTCCGGATCCGTCACTCCATCATTCTTGTTTTGTCTTCCAGTGTTTTAATATGTTCTATATAGACTCCAGAGTAGAGATCCCATTCCCTATGCCATGTTGGCTAGGGTTTTTATGTGGTTTCGTAGGGACTGCAGAGTAGAGTACCATTCTCTGTGTCAGATGGGAGAGATCCATTTCCCCGACGAGGAGACTTCTTCAGACTCCATTCTCAAGCGATTGTGAACTCCAGTACGAGATCCTTCTTAGGTTCCTATGAGAGAGACCCATCTTCAGAGATCTACGTATGGATAATTAGCGACGCTCTTTCTTCGACCTTTTCAGAGATTGAGCAGTTGTCCACATGTTGTGGCAAGAGTTCTTTATGTAGAGACTCATTTTCAGTTGTAGTGACTCTGACAGATGCAGTACATAGCACATGCTCTCCGACGAGGATATTCAGTTGACGCACACTCCAACCCATTCGTCCTCCTCATCTATCCGTCATGAGAAGCAACGTCCTCGACAACAACCGACAGTTGTGCGTGTTGAGTTGATATTGTTTGTAGTGTGAGTTGAGTTTTCTTTCTGTTTGTCCAAGCTGAGCATTGCATGCTCCAGTTTGAGGGCGAGTGTTGGAGTATAAGTTGTATATGCCACTTATGTGCGTGATGGTTAAATGGATCTCTTCACGATCCATTTATCCCATCTAGTTGTTTAGTCCCTCACCTACCAGTTGTGGGATGTGGAGACGCAGTGAGGGCTATATAAGAAGCACTGTCCTATTGTATCCAGTGAGAAAAGTAATGAACTTATCAAGCCTTAGAGGCGTTCTCCCATGGTTATGTCCCTCTCTTTAGGGAGAGGGTTCCACGGCTAAAATCTCGTGTTCTTTTTTCTTTATCATTTATTCTGATAGGCTTCCGAATTCCTATTTTCTAACACATTGCAAAGCCAGAAGTAGACTTCATGTCCTTAGGACACCTCGCGTAATCTGCATCTGCACAAGCTGTAACGACAATGGATGTAGGTCTGCGGAATAGAAGACCAATACCATGTGAGGCCTTTAGATACCTCAAAATCATGTGGATTGCATCCATATGTGCCTGTCTAAGCTGATCAATGAACTGTCTCACATTGCTTATTGCAAAGGATATATCTGGCCTAGTGATGGTCACATAGATGAGCTTCCCAACGATCTCCATGTACCTTGTCTTGTCTACCTCCTCAGTGTCATCATCATACAATTTTTTGCTCGGGTCCATGGGAGTAGTGGCATGACTGCAATCTGCCATGCCTGTCTCAGAGCGAGGATCTGTAACATACTTCCTCTGGATCATCACAAGTCCTCGTTGGTTCCTTGCAAATTTCATTCCAAGGAATTAGTATAAACTACTAAGGTCCTTCGTCACAAACATCTGTTCGAGGAAATTCTTAGCAACCTGGATGCCTTGCTCGCCATCTCCTGTAGCAATGATATCATCAAAACAAATAAGTATGGCAACTATACCTCTTTGAGTCCTTTGAACAAATAGTGAATGATCGGCAACCGGTCTCACGAACCCGTGTTGCTCTATCAAGTCTGAGAGCTTCTAAAACCATGCTCTTGGAATATGCTTAAGGCCATAGATCACATTGTGAAGTCTGCAAACCTTCTTATACTTCCTCTTATCAATGAAACCAAGTGGCTACTACATGTAGACCTCATATTGTAAGTCACCATAAAGAAAAGCCTTCTTCACATCTTGCTGGTGGCATGGAATTAAATTTCGCGAAATTTCGACGAAATTTTGCCAAAATTTCGGTTTCGACGGATCCAGGCTTTCGAAACTACTCTATATATCGATTTCCAGGGTTTCGAGCGAAATATCGCTAGATATCGGCGATATTTCGGCTCGACTCGATATCTCGGCCGACATATGGAATCTTTCAATAAAAATACACGGATATGTCGAGATATGCCGAAATTTTGGCCGAAACTTCCCCATTTCGACCGACTTCGTGCAGAACCAGCTCCTTCCTCTTCCAAGGTCTTCTTCCTTCGAGTTAAGCTAAATTAGGCTAAATCTTCTTCGAATTCATAAATTATTTTAGGGGTTTCACTGTTAGGATGTTGATATAGCTTGGCATGGTGTTTAATTTGAGAGATTTCCCCAAAAATAGGTATAAATTTGGAGAAGAAAATTGGGGCTTTTGTGTTTTTATTGCACAATAGTGCTAGCTATGATCATTATATCTCAGATCTGAAGTTAACATGAAGTAAAACATAGTTGGAGAATATTTTGTTGGATCTATGTTAGAGGAAATTGGGGCTTTTGAGGTTTAATGTGGAACGATAATGAGTTGGGGTAGTATATATCCGGATCTTGAGTTTTGGAAGTAGAAATCATAATCAGGAAATTTTTTTGGATTAATAAAATTTAAAAATATAGAAAATCCGAAAATCATTTGTTAAATATTTAAGTTTTTGTTCATATTTTGTGTCACTTAGGTACTCTTTCTTGAAAATGGTCCCCTAATTTTGTAGGTGTAAGATCCTAATGTATAGATTTAAGGTCCTTTTTCTGTAAATCGGAAAAGTAGGTGTTAGAAATATTAACTATATAATAATTCCGAAATTAAAAACATAAAATAAATTGCTTATTCATAAGCAGTTGCATTGTATGCCAACTTAATGTTTGTTCTTGATTTTCCCCGCAGATTTCGACGTTCATATTCACCATGGCACATTCTGGCACATTCTGGTTCCGGCTCCGGTTCTTAATTTGCATATTCACCATGGCACATTCTGGTTCCGGTTCTGGGTCTGACAGCTCTGATGATCAGAGGGGCGAATTCAGTGGGGACATTGGCTGGTGGTATGCGTCCGCTCCTGATGGAAATAAGGCGAAGCCGCAATGCAGTTTCTGTGGGAAGAAGTTGGGAGGAGGCGGGATCACAAGGATGAAGCAATATCTTGTTGGCAACAACAAGAATGTTGCCAAGTGCACGCGTTGTCCCAAAGATGTGAGGGACAAGGTCAAGGCGAGCTTGGACGGAAAGAAGGAAAAGGAGACGGAGAGAGTAAGAAGGGAAGAAGAAATGAAGGAGTTCATGTTCGAGAAAGAATTCAACGTCATTTCTGATTCAGACGACGTGTGTACCCCGCCGACATTAAGACTGCAAGAGAGAGGAGGGCATACAGAAGGGCTACACAAGAATCATTGAGGAGCGAGTTCGAGAGAAGAAAACTCGGTGGTGCACGGGGTGACTTCTATGGTGCAGGTGGGAGTGGGAGTGGTTCTGGAGGCGCACCAGTACCACCACCCACCAAGAAACACAAGGGGAAGGGAATTGAGTCCTTCTTGACAAGGAGCAGATCCATGCAATACAAGGCAAGCAAGGATCCGAGGCAGAAAACGGTGAAGGGAATGTTCACCAATGCACGAGAAAGGGTGGGAAAAGCCATCAACAAGCTCTTCTTTGTGGAGAGCATTCCTGCCAACATTGCAGGCGGGCCATTCTTGCAGCATGCCATTGATGAGATCGCTGCAGCGGGAACGGGAGTGAAGGCTCCTACATCTTACGAGATCATGAACAAATATCTGGGGATGGAGAAAGAGGAGATGAATGAGTACATCGCGAGTTGAGGAGGAGATGGCCAGAGTACGGGGTAACATTGATGTGCGATGGGTGGACGAGCTACACAAGGAAGTAGATCATCAACTTCCTTGTCTACTGCGATGGGAAGACAATCTTCTTGAAATCTGTTGATGCATCTGAGCATGTGAAGGACCACAGGTACCTTCTAAAGTTGATGAAGGACGTTATAAAGGAGGTTGGGAAAGAGCACATTGTGCAAATTGTGACGGATAACGGCAACAACTTCAAGAAGGCTGGTGAAACAATAATGAAGTCCAGCAGCTACGGAATTTTTTGGACACCGTGTGCTGCGCATTGCATTGATTTGATTCTTAAGGATTTCAGCAAGAGGAAGCTCGTCTCGAGGGTGGTGGAGAAAGCACGAATGATCACCACATTCATCTACAACTGCGGCAAAATGTTGGCACTGATGAGGTGGATGTGCAATGGGGAGTGGTGAGGCCTGGCATCACACTCTTTGCAACCAATTTTATTGCGTTGCAAAGCCTCAAGAAACATATGACAGGTTTGAAAATTATGTGTTGCCAAGGTGAGTGGTTCGAGATACCTGAAGCTCGGACTGAAGGAGGACGGAAGGTGGAGATATTGATCAATGATATCTCCTTTTGGGATGACGTGATTCGGGTCACGAGGATCATGCATCCAGTTGTTTCTGCATTGCGGATCGTGGATGGCGACAAGAAGCCCAACATGGGAGTCATCTACGAGGCAATGCGCTGCATGAGAGAGAAGGTCAGAGAAGCGGTTAGAAAGGGATCGAAAGCATGGTTGGACATCATAGACGAGCGATGGTCCAAGATGCTCTCACATCCTCTTCACAAGGCCAATATGTATTATGTAGAAATGGATTTTTTTTCAATTTTTTTAATTTCTATAGTTGGACATCATAAATGAGCTTGTTCGTGACTTTGTGTGCAGCTTATTACTTCAATCCTAAGTACCAGTACAAGAATGGACTTGGTAAAAATGCTGACCTTCTAGCAGCCGTACAGATTGTGATGGAGATGCTCGTCGAGGATGAGAAGTTACATATCATGTGCATGAATGAGGTAATCCTCAATTTCTTCTTAAATTTGGGGTAAACCTATGTGTGCAATGTGCAGATGTAGTACGACTCTACGACTTAAACCTATGTGTGCACTCTGCATGTTAAGTATTTCCGAGGTGCGTTGGGTTCCTTCGGTCGGATTACTGCGGTCAACGGACGGGGCAATACTCTTCCTGGTAGGGACGAAGGCAAATAAAACCATTACTTGTGTGTTCATTTATTCCTACTTTTGATTTCTCTCTTTTTCTTTTTTTGCAGCCGAATGGTGGTTGTTATACGGGATGGAAGCTCCCAACCTTCGAAGTGTGGCAGTGAAAGTGTTGTCTCAAACCGCATCTGCTGGCGGTTGTGAGAGGGACTGGAGCACGTTCAATTTGATCCATTCCAAGAGACAGAACAGGTTGGGAGAAAAGAAGCTCAATAACCTTGTCTACGTGCATTACAACTTGAGGCTGAAATTGAAACATGCAAGGGAGGGACAAGACAAAGATGACTACACGTACCCTATGGATCTTGCATACATTTTCAAAATACACGATGACGATGCTGATGATGATGTTCTCCAGAGGTGGATGGATTCCAATGGTGCCCCCGTTCTCGATCAGCCATGTGGAAGACCAAATGAGAACATAAGCCAGCAAATGGGAGCAGACGTTGGTGACTATTTGGCAAGATCCGGGTGGATTACAGACCCTGTTGGAGGGTTCGAGGGCGAGATTGATGCGACTGTTGATGAAATTCTCTCGAGTAGCTCCAAATCCAAGTCAACGTCAAAGGATGACAGTGGAGATGATGATGACGTTGTTGGCCGTGGAGGACCTGGTGGTGGTGGGGAGTCAAAATCAGGTGGGTCAAGAGGGAGTGGTCGTAGACCACAAGATACCAGACTTGAGGAAGGCCTACAAGCAGGGCGTGAATATATGGAGAGACAGCGGAACACACACGAACAATTTGTTCCAAGTCAGAGTCCAGGGCCTACGGATTACGAGTATGGTCGATGCCATCGTCTAACTGATAGCTACATGGAAGATTTGACATCATTTGTAGGTTCTTTGAACTTCATGGACATTGACAGCCCATATCGCAGAGAAGCACCAAGTCCTTTAGGCGGAGATGGATCGTCGCACGATGAGAGATCATTTGGCATCTTCCCGGAATACTTTCAAGCTCCTCCTCCAGGACCTCCTCCTCTTCCTCCTCCTCAGTATGCACCTCCATCATATTCATATGGTTACAGTGGGTATGGAGGATTCAGTAGCGGAGACAACTATCAAGGTAGCCAACCTGAGCAGATCTAGGGCAGCTTCTTTGGGGGTGACAGCTACGGTTTCTTCCCTGAGTACACGCCAGTTCCTCCTCCTCCTCCACAGAGATCTTCTCCTACTCCGTCTTCGTCGTCCCGAGGATCTCAGGGCAGTAGTTCGCAGCATCGTCGTGCCACTCGTGATACCGGATCCAGTACTGCTTATCCTCGTCTCGGGATACTCATAGGCATCGATGAACACCAATACAGGCAGTATGTGATGGATTACAAGGCCATGTACTCGTACATGACATGGGAGAACTATTGCGAGTTCATTGAATCTGCGATGCGTTATGAGAGACAACAAGGAAGGGGGGGGGCATTCAGATCCACCACGGAACTCTTGGTTCTGAACAAAACATGTCACCAGGTACTATATTTTAACCTTTTATTGCATTGATCAGAAATATGCATGTTCTTAATAATTTTCACTTGTTGTAAGTTGTATTGTATTTGTAAGACTATTACTCTGTTTTATTATGTATTAACAATGTTACAACAATATCACTGATATGACCGATATGTCTATATAAAGGGTATAGATGACGACTGATGGAGCGTCGCTTGTGGCAAGCGAAGGGTGTTCGTTCGTCGCGACTGGAGGTGCATGGGGACCAAGTAGTCATCGGCGGGGGTGGTGAGGTTGGAGAGAAGCGTAGAAGTGGGTCAGGCGTTGCGAAGGGGCTCGGGGTTGGGGAGTGGGTGAAGGTCACGTATGCAAAGCCTGGGAAGCGGTGCTTCCGCTGTGGTGTGAGAGGTCATGTCGCTTCTGCTTGCCGAGTGCCACCACGGTGCTTTCTTTGTGGCAAGGTGGGGCATCGCATGTCTTCCTGCTGGACTTCTCGCGATCTTGGCGGTAACAGGAACCGCTTGGGGTCGCATCGCTCGGAGCCGCGTCGAGGTGATGATGGTTCGCGTCGACGTGACGGAGGATCGCAAGGAGTCAGGGATGATGATGGTTCGCGTCGACGTGATGAAGGTTCGCAAGGAGTCAGGGATTCTCGTTCGTTTGTGCAGGTTGTTCGTGCTGGTGTCGCATTAACGAAGGAGCTGGATGTCGGTCTCTCACCGGTGGGGGGGGGGGCGCCGATCTTTTTTACGGTGGTTTTGACGTGGGGTGTGGGTCGGGGGTTCCCCCGTCCTGGCGTTACCTGTGCGTGTGAACTTGGCAGTTGGTGATGCGGAGCGAGGGGAGCGTTTGCATGTGGACCTGGAGGAAGGGGTGGCGCTACAGGGGGAGTGGCTGCGTGGGTTCACGCATCAGCAGGGGGCGCATGGTGCTCCTACGGAGCACCTGCTAGTTGTGGGAGTCATGCAAAGGCCTGGCGTTGGCTGGGAGGCGATTCGTGCTGCCACTTTCGGTTTCTTGGGCGTCGACTTCAGAGGGGACTTCATCATATTGGACGCCTCTAGATGCTGTGTTCGTGGGCTTTCCCCGGAGCAACGGGAGAACCTCCTTCGACATTCCCATGTTGCAGACGTCCTATGGCGGCGGGTGCGAGTTGCGGATGGTGCGGTTTCTCAGTCCGAGGTCTGCGTGGCGGAAGTGCGGGGGGTGCCTTTTCTCTCCCGCACGGTGCACGCCCTTTCCAAAGTTATCAGTTGTTGGGGGCAAGTCTTGGCTGTTCTCGACGATGGCCTTGCGCCGGGCGCAGATTGGACGTGTGCGCGGCTCCTCGAGTGCTCTCCGACTTTTCTCAAGTCTATGGTTGGCAAGGTTATCTTTGAGAGTATGACTCTTGGCCGCTGGACCTTCAAATTGGAATTCTTTTTCATTTCACCGGCGGCGGCGCAGGACTCTTCACCGTCTTCCCCGGTCGCACGCGGAGGCAGATCGGACTACGGACTAGGGCTCGACGGCTCGCCTTCTTCTCGCCACATGTCCAATCTCAGGGATGTTTACGAAGCGTCGCCTGGTGAGTGCAGTTCCCCTGGGCTGTCATCTGAGCCCCCTTGGGACGCGTGCGCGGATCTTGACAGTCGTACTTTGGTGGCTTTGGACTTTCTCGAGGTCGATACACATTCCATAATTCCTTCTCTTCTGCCGGCGGATTCTCTGCAACTGGATTTTTCGAGGCACGTGATAAGGTTCCCTTTGCAACCATTATTCGGATCTGTCCCTATCGGTTCGTGGGCCCCTTTGCGGGTTCAACCCGATCCGATTCTATTTTCGGAGCCTCTCTCTTGGACAACCGAATATCTCTGTCCAAAGCCCATTGCTTCGGTGGCTTTATCTTCGATGGCTCATCTGGAGGAAATTGCTTCGCCCCATGTCATGTTGTCGGCTATCTCCATGTCTTCCTAGGGGTCTCCATCTGCTCCGTCGTCGCCTGAGGCTACTCCTACGATTCTCTCCCCCTTATCTCAGGGGACTCCATCGCTGGTGGAGGGAATACTGGGGGGACTTTTGGTGGCGTCCTGGTTTGTTCTTCGGGGAGAGCTAGCGTCTCCCTAGCTACAGGGAGTTCTCCCCCATCTCGATTTGGTAAAAGCTACAGTAGGCGAGTTCATTCACGCCTTGGAGATCCATTGCTTTCTTCTTGTCAGACGTTGCGCGAGGCGGTGGCGGAGGCGGCAGACCTCTCTCTAATTGGGGGTCGTTCTCTTGGTGTTTAATGAAGATTTTATCCTGGAATGTTCGAGGTCTTGGGGACCTTGATCGGAGGCGCGCTTTGGGCTCGCGTTTTTCCGAGTGGGATTGCGACATTGCATTTATTCAAGAAACAAAGTTGTCCGCGGTGGATGAAACTATGTGGAGGTCCTTCGGTGCTGGGACTTTGGATGCCTTTCGCTCTCTGGACGCGGTTGGCGCGGCGGGCGGGATCATTTTGGCTTGGCGCTCGTCGAGGTTCTCCTTCTCCTCCATGCGGGTTGGGAGGCACTCGTCGTCTGTGGTTTTGTCTAGGACTGACTCAAACGATTCTGTGGCATTCACTTGTACTTACGCGCCTACCTGCCATGTCACTCGACGGGAACTTTGGGAGGATTTACGTAGGACGCCTATGCTTTTGCGGATACTCCCTGGCTTTTGGGGGGCGATTTTAATGTCACCTTGGTCTCTCAGGACCGTCCTCGTGGCCGTGGGGGGCAGGACCCGGGTTCATCGGAGTTTATGGAGCTCATTCGGGATTTGGCATTGGAGGGGATGGTGCCCAATGACATTACCTATACTTGGAGGAATAACGTTTCCAGATCGCGGATTGATAGATTTTTGGCGAATGTCTGTTTGATGGAGGCCTTTCCGTTATGCGCGGTGTCCTCTCGACCGCGATCTTTCTCTGACCACAACCCCATTATTTGGGATTCGGGGGAAGATCTTCGTCCTAGAGGGCTCTTCCGTTATGAAAGGTGTTGGCTACTGGAGCCAAGCTTCAAGGACCTGGTGCGGGATCATTGGGCTCAGACCATGCATGTGGGTAGTGCTGCCCGCCGATTCGATCACAAACTCACATCTCTCAGGAAACTTTTGGCATCCTTTAAAAAGGAATCTCGACTGGCACGTATTGTGGTTCGAAAGGAGGCTGATGATGTAATTATGAGATTGGATCGTGTTGAAAACGAGAGGGATTTGCAGCCGGCAGAGTTGGCTGAGCGTGCTGCGGCCGCTGATTTGGTTAGGGCGGAGGACAGGAAGAGGACGATTGAATGGCGCCAGTGTTCGCGATTGCGGTGGATTAAGGAAGGTGATGCGAACACTGCATTTTTTCACCGGGTTGCCAGTTGTAGACGGCCATCCAATTCTATTACTTCTCTTATGGTCAATGGCTCCCTCATTCAGGGGGAGAAGGAATTGGGAGATGCTCTGGGGGCACATTTTAAAGGGGTTTTTGGGCGCCACGCTTCGCGGTCGTGGAGGTGGTCTGGGCATTGGGCTCCCACCCTCTCACCGTTGGATGCGGCGGCACTTATCAGACCTTTCACTATGGAGGAGCTCAAGGGGGCCGTTTGCGATCTCAACATGGACGCTGCCCCGGGACCTGATGGGTTCCCCGTGTCATTTTACCGTGACTTCTGGGACGTGGTCGCTAATGATGTTATGGACGTTGCGCGCGATTTCTGCGCTGGAAACCGTGGATTTGACAAAATCAACAGGGCTCTTATTGTTTTGATTCCCAAATCTTCTCCGGCCAATCGCATTGAGGACTTTCGTCCGATATCTATTTCCAGTGGCATCTATTTGATAATAGCTAAGGTTCTGGCCAGGAGGCTAGCGCCCCTTCTCGACGCGCTCATCTCGCTTTCACAGGCCACATTTGTTCGAGGGAGGCAAATTATCGACTGCTTTGCGGTGGTTTCTGAAATTATCGAGACTTGGCGGAAAAATTCTACGAAGGGGATTTTATGGAAGATTGGCTTTGCTAAGGCCTACGATAGCCTTGATTGGCGCTTCTTGTGGTCGGTTCTTAAAAGGAGGGGGTTCCCGCCGGCTTGGATCTCTTGGGTGCGGCGATGTGTCACCACGACCTCCCTTTCCGTTCTTCTCAATGGGTGCCCGGTTGGGGGCTTCTTTCAACCAAGGAGGGGGATGCGGCAGGGGTATCCCCTCGCTCCCCTTCTATTTGTATTGGCCGTTGATGTATTGCCTCGAATGATTGATGGTGTGGCGGCGGCGAGTCTCACTCGCGGATGCTCTTTTGGGCCCTATCATGTTCCACTAATTCAGTTTGCCGATGACACTATCTGCTTTATCGAGGGTGGTACCTCCGACGTCTCCGGTATGGCTACTACCCTTCAACTCTTCAGCGAGGTTTCGGGCCTTTTCATCAACGGGAATAAGTCCAAGGTGGTTCCCTTCGCTATGTCGCAGGCGGAGGTCTTGGAGTGTGGCCGGCTGCTGGGCTCTTCCCCTGGCGGCCTCCCTTTTGATTATCTTGGCTTGCCTTTGGCGGTGGGCCGCACCAGGATTCGTGATTGGAAGGTGGTGGTGGAGAAGATGGAGGATCGCTTGACCGGGTGGCGCGCGGCTCTTCTCTCCAGGGGCGGTTGGTTGGTTTTACTCAAATCCGTATTATCATCAATCCCAATCTATTTTCTATCTGTACGAGGTATGCCTAAGGGGATTCGGGTGATGTTGGAAAAGTGTATGCGGGGCTTCCTTTGGGGGAGGAAGGGGGAAGGGAGAAGGGGGGTGCATTTGGTGGGGTGGGCTGATGTTACGCGGCCTAAGCGGGAGGGGGGCTTGGGTGTGAGGCGTGTGGACGTGGTGAATGAAGCCCTTTTGCTCAAATGGGTTGCAAGGGTTTGGGGTCGGGAAGATAATTTCATGTTGAATATTCTGAGGCAGGCGGTGGGGGCGGAGATGATCTCCGCTTCTCGGGGGAGACTCCCCGTTCAAACTTCTACTTTCTGGCGTGGTGTGATTTGTGCTCTAAACCGCAACAGATCCTTCTTTAAACCTATGCTCGGCGATGGGAATTCGTTTCGTTTTTGGACCGATGATTGGACGGGGAGGGGTGCTCTCAAGGATTTATACCCCCGTTTGTACGCCTTGGTGGACGACAAAGACGCTACTGTGGCTTCTTGCTGGGACGATGGCTGCTGGTGCCCTATGATTGCTGATAATTTATCGGATCAGCGCTTGGACGATTTCATTTCCATGTTGGCTACCCTTGCGGACGCTTCCACGCCCACTGCGGGTCGTGATCATTTGGCTTGGAAGGGTGGCACGTTCTCTACTAGGAAGGCATACCAGGATCTTATTATTCCCGATGCGGGGGATGACGCTACTTTTTTGCGTGATTGTAGATTCTTTTGGGGACTCAAGCTTCCTGAGCGCATTGGCGTATTCCTCTGGCTGCTTCGGCGACGTATATTGTTAACTCGCGATCGTTGTGCAATTATGTTTCCCAATGTTACGCACACTTGTGGTCTCTGCGACACAGAGAGGGAAACCATCGAGCACCTATTCTTCGAATGTGACCGTATTCGTGCTCTTTGGGAAGACCTGGACTGGATCAATATCTCCACCTTTGCTTCTTTCTGCGAGAGCTTGGTGAATTCCAGGGGTAGGCCTAGGAGGGAATTGTTGGACCTGTTTGCACGTCTGTGGAGCATTTGGTTGGGAAGGAACGAGGCCTTATTTGCTAGGCAGCGGTTCTACCGGGAGAATATTTTTATTTTGGCGACGCGTTTTATTGTTGATTGGGATTCTGGGTAGCGCGATTTGTATACGGCGGGGGGGGATCTATCCTTGGATGCCTCCCGGGGTATAGTTTTGGGCTTATGCTTTTCTTAGCTCTTGTAAATACTTTTTACTTTTCTTTTTAATGACATTGGGGCGAACACCATTGAGTGTATCCCCCTCCTTTTGAGCATAAAAAAAGGGTATAGATGACCAATATGTGTGAAATAATTGTGTATTTGTATGTTATTTATTGTTCTAATAACTTGGAATATCGAAATTTTCAATAAAATTGGGAAAAATCGGATTTTTGAGTCTTTTCCGACTTTTCCACCGAAGTCATCGAAATTTCCCGAAATTTTGGCGAATTTCGGTATTACAGGCCACCGAAACGAGATCGAAGTCGAGATTTCGAACCTTGGCTGGTAGAGGGGGCCAATCCTGTGTCGCTGTAATAGAAAGATGTATACGCAGAGTAGAATGCCTGGCCAATGGAGAGAAGATATCTAGATAATCTATTCCATATGTTTGGGTGAACCTACACGCAACAAATCTCGCCTTGTAGCGGTCTACACTGTCATCTGCTTGGTGGTTTACCGTAAACATCCACTGGCATCCAATAACAGATGCTCCAATAGGAGCTACAACAAGGCTTCAGGTGCCATACGGCTGCAACACGACCACCCCCTCCTCCATGGCAAGATGCCACTGACTATCCTGTATGGCATACTGAAATGTCCATGGAATCTACGTGCAGATAGTGCCACGACAAATCTCTTGAAGTCCTCTGCGAGTCTGCTCAAGGAGACTTGGGCTGGAAGAGGATATGTAGCACAAGTATGTCTCTGGTTTACAGAGTAATAGTCACATCTATATCATCTTCCACCTCCTGAACCTGTAAGTTACCCTCCTGAGAGGGTACCTGCTCATCCTTTAAAGCATTCTGCTGCATAGACAACTCAATAGTGCATTCAGTAGAAATAATGTGCTCATTACGTACCTGAGGCGTGCTGGATGATGGGGAAGGTCGATAAGCAGGGGAACATCGTGAGACCTAGTATTGCGTCACAATACTAGGCGACAATCTCGGGGCAGCTTCATGAGCAGATGGAGGTACTGGAGGAGGTGGTGGTGGTGGAGGTGATAATGCATGTACTGGAGGTGGTGCAACATTAAGAGGGGATCAACATGTCACCTGTAAGAGAAAAATACATAACAGACTCAAAGAATGTAACATCAACACTAACAAAGTATTTCCACCGAAGCGGATCGAAAGAACGGTACCCCTTATGCATACAAGAGTAGCCAACAAAGACACACTTGACAACTCTAGGGGAGAGCTTATCGTGACCTGGCATCAGATTGTGAACAAATGTCACACAACCAAACACTCGGAGTTTATGGGAGAATATGTCCTCGGAAACACAATCGAGAAAGGAACATTTTCTCCCGAAATAGAAGATCGCATGCGATTCACCAAGTATTAAGCTGTAATGGCCACATAACCCCAGTAAGAATGAGGAGCACAACTTTGAATAAAAAGAGTTCGGGTCACATCGAGTAAATGACGGTGTTTGTATTTGACAACGTCGTTCTGCTGGTATGTATAGGCTCACGAGCTCTGGTGTACGATGCCAAGAGGCTTGAGAAACTCGGATAGCTATAAAATGTAGAATTCTAAGGTATTGTCAGAATGCAAATACTTGTCAGTAGCAGACTGTTCTTTGTTTCATTAATAAAGGTTTTAATGACAGACTGAACTTTAGACTTATTCTTTAACAAAAAGACCTAAGAAAGTCTAGAGTAGTAATCTACAGTAACAAGATAAAAACATTGTCCTTGGTGATTAGGAAGACGACTTGGACCCCAAATATCTAAAGGAAGGAGCTCAAATAACTGAGAACTGCTCCGATTATGATGAGACGGAAACAAATAGCAGTAATGTTTCCCAAGATGGCAAGCCTCGCACTGGAAGGAAGATTATTTGGAGATCAATGGGAGGACATGACACAACTTTTGCAGAGGAAGGTGACCAAAACGAAGATGCCACATGTATGGTAAGACTAGTTCAATAGGAAAAGTAGAAGCATCAACATGAGGAGACTGGACCAGTCTGTAGGTGTGACGCCCCTAGGATCCGGGTAGTCGACAAACCAATTCCATCCATACACATTCTTACATTCAAATACGTGACATACACATAAGCAGGAGAAATAGCACAATTCACTGAAATTTAAAATTTTCTTTTCTTTCATGATCTGTTCAATATCACATTCCACTGATCATTTCCATGTCCACAAAATATGCATGTAAGCATAAATAAAGAGGTCCACAATTATACATATTACATGCCATGTCTCTCAACAAAAATGATACAAGTAAAGGATAGTAAAACTACTTACAACTGTACCACAAAAAGTGTCGTAAAGCTGCACAAAAAGTGATGGTGCCTCCAACAATCACTGCTGCGAACCTGTGGATCCACATGTAGGTACGTTATGAGCAAAGTTGCCCAATACGATTTAAACAAAACTACACAAAAACAAGCAGGATATAATTTAAATGTGTGCAAAAGAACAACTGTGTAACTGGTCTCACAAAGAATTATATTTTTAATTTTTTTCTATTGTTGATCTGGATAAGGATATGAGTAACCAAGCTTCGTGGATAGTCTGTGGTCTTGGTCTGGATGAGACCTCACACTATAACTCTAAGGTAAAAGAAAACACCTTAGGGTTGGGGTGTCTCCGTAGGCATGCGGTGTGGTACAATGCATCCTAACTAAGTTCCCAACACGTCCACTTAGCCTCACTTCACAATTGTACTTCCGATTCAAAAATTAGATTCCAACCTGCGAATCATCGCGACAATCCTATCCTCCTTATGCACAGGAGATTCACGTCCCATCACCAACTTCATTAACCACATTCCCCTCTTAGCGCTCCCACTCGGAATACCGGTCAATGTGGCCTACATTGGCCTGTACACGTGTGTTAACTCTAAGTGACAAGCGAAGCACTAGTCGACCAACCATGACTACTTGGCCCACGCTCGAGCACCGGGCTAAAGCACGCAAGTGCCGAGGCCAACACCGACAGATTAGCACCTCGGTGTGCCAAGCAACATGTCCCCCAACCATCGCAGCTATAATAGCTTGGGATCGCGGTCATCTAGGCTTCTACCCGGTCCCCAAGGGTGCATGCCCAATCCCTTGTGGCACGTAACTCTATTTACGCGTACATCATGAAATCTCATCCCCATGACAATAATCACCTTGAACGAGATTGATGCTAGCTCTTGATAAAAAGCAAAGTTGAATTTATTGGACTCTCAATCTTCTAAAATAGCATATGCTCAAGTGCAACAAGTTGCTACAGTCCAAATGCCTATACCATATTTCAAAGTGGTTCTATTTGGGCAGTAATTGAGATTAATAACTAAATATTTCTTGACAGATAAGTTAAGTATATCAAATGTAGAATATGTCCATGTGACAAGGTCACTTCTATTTTCATGATTACAAGCATCGTTCTGAACAACCGACTCTTTGTTTTGTATCATCGATAATATTTTTTTTTTCTGCATAGTACACAGATCAAGAAATTCCAAGGCCTCATTTTTTTCCTCCTTTAAGTTGCAATCGCTAATAGATTTTATAAAACTGTAACAAGATACACCTCTAAGCAGGGGATGCATTGCAATGTTTTATAAAAAAAATCCATACAGAATGTTGCCATCAACTTTCGTTAATCTGATTTGGCTATGATTAGCTACATCGTTTTGCTCAAGAATAATACTTCGACGTTCATTAAAGCACTTCCATACAACACCTGCTTGTATAGATACGCATATCCACACACAGAGCACATACGGATATGCATATTTTTACTGAAGAGGCATCATCCCATGGAACTTGGTACTATTTTTTTCCCCTCAAACACAGCCACACAACATATATGTGAAAACCTGTGTGCTGTATAAAACAATATGCTTTATAATTCTGATGTTGAAAAAGAAAGATAAGTATTCTAAATCCAACGATATGTGAGCTCATTCTTCTGGATGATTTCTATTCAATAACCATATCTCCAGTCAAACGACAACATGAAGACATAGAGGGAGGCCCCAAATGCACACCAACTTTCATAGTCTAGGACTATGAGTACACAGAGAATCTAACCTTCACGATCAGCTCTATGATGTTTCAAGCAAACAAATTCGACAAAAACATGTAGATCCGACAACAAGAGGAAGGGGAACAACGTACTAAGCTTATAGTGAGGAGGGTAGATGATTGAAATTTGTGTGGACACCACAGCATATGGAAGGAGAGATCGTACCTTCTCTAGGCGAGCACGGCTTCGGATCGTTGATCCGAGGTGTTCCAGTGACCCTTGGTGAAGGAGAGGGAAGAGGAATGGAGGAGGGGAGAGATGGAGGTTGGAGGAAGAAGAGGTTGGGCGATTTGGGCGAGGTTCACGAAGGGGGGAGGGTAGAATATACAGGTCCAACCTGGATTCGGATCCGGATTTGGATCTGAATGTGACTTGTACCCCTCCTTGCTAAAATGACCATAACTCGAGCTCCCGAAGTCAGATTTTTGTGTTTTGGACTTGTTGGAAAGTATCGACGAGCTCTACGTAATGGACTACTCAAATAAATTTTTTAGTTACTGAAATAAAAGCAGATTTGCAATTAAGCCCAGATCCAGTTGGATTTTGCATTTTAGTCCCTCTTCGGTTTTTCGGGGTTTTCACATCATAAAAATCTCAAAGGAAATCTCGTCCCCGAGACTTAGGATGACTTTAGTCGATTTCAATGTCCGAGCCCCATTGTGCCTAAGTCTCACAGAGAAATGTGCCCATAAAAATCTCAAAGAGAACAAAACCCATAAAAATCTTAAAAGAACTCGACTATGGTTTCAGTTCCATACATGTGAACAATTGAGGGTATTTCTCCCTCATGTCCGCCTTAGGTTCCCACGTCGCCTCTTCGACATCTTGGCTTCGCCACAGGGATTTGACCAAAGGGATCTCCTTCCGCCTCAGTCTCTTGACTGCATGGTCCAAAATCTGCACTGTCTCTTCTGGGAAGGAGAGGTTTGGCTCCACCGCCAAGTCCTCGTAGCTGATCACGTATCGTGGATCTCGGATGTACTTCCGCAGTTTTGACACGTGGAATACGTCGTGGATTCCCTCGAGGTGTGGGGGGAGGGCCACCCTGTAGGCTACTTTCCCGACACGGGCCAAAATCTCGAATGACCCCACAAAACGTGGTGCTAGATTGCCCTTTGCACCGAAATGTTGTATGCCCCTCATTGGGGACACATGTACTATCACGATGTCCCCGACCTGTGATCATGAAAAAAGCTTAGACATGCGAGATGGACTAAGAATTGCCCATTTGGGAATGAATGCATGACTACATATCTAAAACTCGAGATTTCTACGCCACTGGTCGCGTAGCTCTTCTGACGGCTCTGCGCGGTCAACAGTTTCCTCCTAGCAGTCTTCATTACCCTGGATTTCTCCTCAATGATCTACGTGGTGAACATGGTGTTGTCACCCACCTGCTGTCAACACAAAGGATTGGTGCATCGCCTCCCATACAATGCCTCAAATGGTGCCATGCCTATACTGGCATGGTAGCTATTGTTGTATGCAAACTCAACTAGTGGGAGGTGATTCTTCCAAGATCCCTTCCACTCAACCACACATGCTCGTAGTAGATCCTCCAAGGTCTGAATGGTCCTCTCAGACTGCCCATATGTCTGTGGATGGTAGGCTGAACTCATATGTAGCTCTGTCCTCAAGGCTCTCATTAACTCTCCCCAGCAGTGTGATATGAAACGAGAATCTCTGTCTGACACTACTTCCTTGGGTATCCCATGCAATCGAATGACGTGCTGAATATATAACTTGGATAGTTGCACTGGTGTATATGCCATGATGACCGAGATGAAATGGGCTGACTTGGTCAATCGATCAACGATGACCCATATCGCATCAAGCCCTCCAGGGGTGTGCGACAATGATGTGACAAAATCCATGGAGATACTCTCCCATTTCCACACCAGAATGGGATGAGGCTGCAGTAAACCAGGAGGCCTCTGGTGTTCTGCCTTCACCATCTGGCAAGTAAGATATCTGCTAACATGTTCGGCTATGTCCTTCTTCATGCCTTCCCACCAAAAGTGTTAGCGGAGGTTCCTGTACATCTTGGTGCCACCTGGATGTATGGAAAGTCTCGAGCTATGCGCCTCATCCAAGATCTCTCTCCTCAGCTCCTTGTCATCTGGGACACACACACGGTCCCCCTTCCATACAATGGATTCACGAACTCGAATTCCATCGAATTCATCCTTCAAGCATCTGTGGTACAAGTCTTGGATCCTCTGATCTGTTTGTTGCCCTTGGATGATCCTGTTCCACAAGCTGCTGTACTTGGCTGGTACTATCACTGCATCGGATGTGCCCTCAAATGGATGTTACTCACTAAGTGTAGCAAGCACATCCCAAGTCTGCAACCAGGCTGTCGAATCCTCAGTGTATGGCCGCCTACTCAAAGCGTCTGCTACCACATTCTCCTTATCCGGAGTGTAGGAGATGGTACAATCATAATCTTTTAGCAGTTCCATTCATCGCCTTTGCCTCATATTCAAATCTTTTTGATCAAAAATGTATTTGAGACTCTTGTGGTCTGTGAAGATCTCAAATGTCACCCCATACAAATAATGACGCCATATCTTTAATGCAAAGACTACGACCGCCAATTCCAAGTCATGAGTGGGGTAGTTGCGTTCATGGTTCTTCATTTGTCGTGACGCGTATACCACAACCTGTCCACACTGCATTAACACTGCACCTAAGCCCTCCTTGGAAGCATCCGTGTACATGGTGAAATCTAAGGTAACAGAAGGAAGGGTGAGGATGGGCGCAGAAGTCAATCGCTCCTTTAGCGTTCGGAAGTTCAACTCACATTTGTTGCTCCAAACAAATGGAACATCCTTCTTTGTTAACCAGGTGAGGGGTAGAGCCAACTGAGAATACCCTCTGACAAACCTCCTGTAGTACCCAGCGAGGCCAAGGAAACTGCGAATATCTGTAACCGTCTTGGGCCGCTCTCAAGACACCACTGCCTCTATCTTGACGGGGTCAATTGACTCCCCCGCCCCAAAAATCACGTGGGCAAGAAAAGCCACATCAGAAAGTCAAAATTCGCACTTGCTGTATTTAGAATACAACTGAGCTCTCGAAGCGTCTCTAGTACGATGCGACGATGAGACTCATGCTTGTACTCATCACGAGAATAGAGTAGAACATCGTCAATGAACAAGATCACAAATCTGTCCAAATGCGGACGGAAGACCCGGTTCATCAAATCCATGAATGCGACAGGTGCATTCGTAAGTCCAAACGGCATCACCAAGAACTCGTAGTGGCCATATCTAGTGCGGAATGCAGACTTCATTACATCGGCTTCCTGGCTTCCTTGATCCTCAACTGATGATATCCCGACCGCAGATCAATCTTAGAGAACACTGCTGTTCCCTGCAACTGGTCAAATAGATCATTTATCCTGGGAAGTGGGTAACAGTTCTTGTCTGTTCTCTTGTTTAATTGCCTGTAGTCTATGCATAGCCTTAGGGATCCATCCTTCTTCCTCACGAAGATGACTAGGGCTCCCCATGGTGACGTACTGGGGCGGATGAATCCCTTCTACAACAACTCCTGCAACTGTACCTTGAGCTCCTTGAGCTCATCTGGTGCCAACCTTTATGGAGGGATAGAAATCGGCTGTGTATCTGGCAATAGCGTGATCTCAAACTCTATCTCTCATACTGGCGGTAATCCAGGCAGTTCATTTGGAAATACATCAGGGAACTCATGCACAACTCTGACATCCTCTATCATCTGATCTTGTGCTACTGAGTCTACCACGTAGGCAAGGTAGCCTATGCAACCCTAGGTAAGAAACTGTTTTGCCCTCAAGGCAAAAATGCACTCAATCCCGCCATCAAAGGTGCACCCGTCAAACTGAAACGGCGGTACCCCAGGTAAGTGGAAGACCACTGTTATCCCCAAAACAGTCCAGGCACGCGTGGTGCCTCTCTGTCCAATCCATGCCCAGGATGATATCAAAATCCTCTAATTGTATCAGCAACAAAAATGCGGGCATTTCATGTCCACCTAACTGCACAACTACATCCTCCACTGCTTTGCGGATGATGAACAATTGGCCGCTTGGGCCCTTGATGTAGTACGAAGAAGCATGGTATTAAAAGGCGCGCCTCGAGGCGGTCGAGGCGTACGCCTCGAGGTGAGGCGAGCCTTTTTAGCCTCGAGGCGTGCGCCTCGGCCTTGTCCAGTGAGGCGTGCGCCTCGACTGGCTGAGGCGTAGCCTCGAGGCGTTCCGCCTCGAGGCGGTCGAGGCGTTTTCCGAGGCGTTTTTGTTTTTTTTAAAGATTTCTTGTCTGATTTTGATAGTTACATGGTGGTTTGAGAAGCTTATAAATATATACTTGTTTAGGATAATGATTATACAAGTTAAATGCCTAAATCTGATGTTTCTTTCGTAACCATACTCCACATTTACTATTAATTATGTGTAACTATTTCAGCAAACTACTTCATGTTTACTATTAATTATATCTAACTATTAATTTATGCAAAATGTATGCTTAAATTTGACCTCTTTCGTATTCATATGCTTGAATTTGACCTATTTCATATTCTAATTTACCATTAACATGCCAAATTATTTTAGTGAACGCTTACTATTACATCCTTAAACATATAAAAATGTGTATACGAATTCGAATCCTCATAAAAGAAAAAAATATACAACCGTTCTTCACCTGGGTATAGTAGAACATATAGTTAGGATTCAAATCATATGATTCATATCAACACCTTGGATATTTATAATGACAACTACAGCCAATCCCTTTTAGATAATTTTTTAGTGATAGTTATAAGTTATAACCAATGATTTTCTTTTGATTAGGTAGAAATTTAGAAAGGTTTATGGCATTGAGTCATTGATATATCATTTTTTCATGTTCTTATCTTCGTAATATCATCATATATTACATTGTTATATACTATATGTTTGTCAGATTATATTATTTCATCAATAAATATATGTATTATATATTATATATTTATTTTTCTATACAAAACTGAGGCTTACGCCTCGACCGCCTCGAGGCTACGCCTCGCCTCGCTTCCAGGGAAAACGCCTCGTTCCGCCTTTCGTTTTTTCAAACCTTGCGAAGAAGCAACCTCCATCACTGACTTGCCCAACGTGGGCACCATATGATGTGCAAGAAAGGAATGTGTAGCCCCTGAATCAAACAGTGCATGTAAAGACGTCCGATGAGCTAAAATTATACCTTTGACGACTGATCCAGAAGCGTGGGCCTGCTCTTATGTTACTGCATTCAGCTGTCCTCGCCATGGAGCATTAGATCCCGGCGTCCCGCAACACTGACTGTTTGCTGTGGGGCTCGCTGGGAGTCACGGCCTCCTCGACGGGATCCTGATCTCTGAAACTGGCTGGAAGATCCAGTTGGTCTTCCACTCTGTTGCTGCTGCGCGCCTGAGCTGCTTGTACGCAAAGATCATTGGGCCTTGAAGTGGCCCGGCTGTCTACAACGGTAACAAGTGCGACTATCTGCCTGTGAGAAGCTCGCACCAGAAGCGGAACTGCCGCCCCCAAGTCCACGACTCTGTGTCTACATAGGGGGGCGAGAGGCGTCCTGCCAAGGCCTGTCCCAAGGTAGGCGATAGTGCGAACCTGCTAGTGGATGGTGTTGCCGCTGTCGGGTGGTGGCGACGGTCTCTACGAAACCGAGAGAAGTCCCGACGTGCAACTTGGCTAGGCTGGGGTGGAGGTAGCTGCGAATGACCCCCATGCAATCGACGTTGTGTGGCCTCCCACTTTGTCACCTTTGCAGTAACCTCCTTAATGGAGGTAAGGTCCAAGGTGGAAAGTCTGTCCTGAACTTCCTCGCGCATCCCTTGGATGAACTTTTGCAAGTTCTCCTGAGGGTAAGTAGTCGTAGCAGGGGAATGGCGAGATAACTCTGTATATCGGATCATATACTCTTGGGCTGTCATCGACCCCTGTGTCAATTTAGCAAACTCTCGCCTCTGATCGTCCACACAACGGTTCGGGTAAAACTCTGCACGGAACTCGTCAAAGAAGACCTCCCAAGTGATGGGCTTGGTCAAGTGCTCCTTGGTGGCATTCCACCATCGCTCAACATACCCGGTAAGAGGGTACTCAGCAAAAGATACCCAAGTATCCGCGGGTGCACGTATCATCCTCAGAACCTTGGACACCTCTGACATCCAAAGCTCTGCATCGTTCGAGGTGGTAGTACGGAAGAACTGTGGTACTGCCGCCCATTGGTATGCTGCGTAAGTGCTCTGATGCTTCTGCAAAGTATCCGCATCCTCTGGCTGCTCAGGCTCCATAGAGAACGACAAGTCGACGCTCTCCTCCCCATCGTGAGCGGGACGGTAGGAGGAGTCTTGCTGCTGGAGTTGCTGCTCAAGTGCCTCTTGGCGTTGCTGGATCCCTTGTACCGCCTGTACAAGGAGAGCCAACTGCTATACCGCATCCTAGTCTACGCGCGGCGGCATGGTTCTGCACAAAGAACCAATGCATTAGTACTGACTTTTCTTGAGAGAGACAAGTGGACATAGATGTAATCGTGCTATTCTCCTATGGAACACTATCAAATATTCTAATACTAATGAGGAATCATATGCGTGAAAAGGAATAGAGTATCACGGCTCTGATACCAAGCTGTGATGCCCCTAGGACCCGGGTACTCGGCAAACCAATTTCATGCATACACATTCCCACATTCGAATACTTGACATACACATAAGCAAGAGAAATAGCACAATTTATTGAAATTTAAAATTTTCTTTTCCATTCATGACCTGTTCACAATCACATTCCACTGATCATTTCCATGTCCACAAAATATGCATGTAAGCATAAATAAAGAGGTCCACAATTATACATATTACATGCCATGTCTCTCAACAAAAATGATACAAGAAGGATAGTAAAACTACTGACAACTGTACCATAAAAAGTGTCGTAACGCTGCACAAAAAGTGATGGTGCCTCCAACAATCACTGATGCGAACCTGCGGATTCACACGTAGGTACGTTAGGAGCAAAGTTGCCCAATACGATTTAAACAAAACTACACAAAAACAAGCAGGATATAATTTAAATGTGTGCAAAAGAACAAGTGTGTAACTGGTCTCACAAAGAATTATATTTTTAATTTTTTTCTATCGTTGATCTGGATATGGATATGAGTAACCAAGCTTCGTGGATAATCTGTGGTCTTGGTCTGGATGAGACCTCACACTATGACTCTAAGGTAAAAGAAAACACCTTAGGGTTGGGGTGCCTCCGTAGGCATGCGGTGGGGAACAATGCATTCTAACTATGTTTCCAACACGTCCACTTAGCCTCACTTCACAATTGTACTTCCGATTCAAAAATTAGATTCCAACCCGTGAATCTTCGCGACAATCCAATCCTCCTTATGCACAGGAGATTCACGTCCCATCACCAACTTCATTAACCACAGTTCCCGGAACTCCCCTCTTAGTGCTCCCACTCGGAATACCGGCCAATGTGGCCTACATTGGCCTGTACACGAGTGTTAACTCTAAGTGATAAGCAAAGAACTAGTCGACCAACCATGACTACTTGGCCCGCACTCGAGCATCGGGCTAAAGCACTCATGTGCCGAGGCCAACACCGTCAGATTAGCACCTCGGTGTGCCAAGCAACATGTCCCCCAACCATCGCAGCTACAATAGCAGTTGGGATCGCGGTCATCTAGGCTTCTACCCGGGGCCCCAAGGGTGCATGCCCAAGCCTTTGTGGCACCTAACTCTATCTACCCGTACATCATGAAATCTCATCCCCATGACTATAATCACCTTGAACGAGATCGATGCTAGCTCTTGATAAAAAGCAAAGTTGAATTTATTGGACTCACAATCGTCTAAAATAGCAGATGCTCAAGTGCAACAAGTTGCTACAGTCCAAATGCCTATGCCATATTTCAAAAAGTGGTTTCATTTGGGCAGTAGCTGAGATTAATAACTAAATATTTCATGACAGATAAGTTAAGTATATCAAATGCAGAATATGTCCATGTTACAAGGTCGCTTCTATTTTCATGATCAAAAGCATCGTCTTGAACAACCGACTCTTTGTTTTGTATCATCGATAATATATTTTTTCTGCACAGTACACAGATCAAGAAATTCCAAGGCCTCATTTTTTTCTTCTTCCTGTAAGTTGCAATCGCTAATAGACTTTATAAAACTGTAACAAGATATACCTCTAAGCAGGGGATGCATTGCAAAGTTTTATAAAAAAATCCATACAGATTATTGCCATCAACATTCGTTAATCTGATTTGGCTATGATTAGCTACATCGTTTTGCTCAAGAATAATACTTAGTCGTTCATTAAAGCACTTCCATACAACACCTGCTTGTATAGATACGCATATCCACACGCGCACATACGGATATGCATATTTTTGCTGAAGAGGCATCATCCCATGGTACCTAGATACTATTTTTTCCCCTCAAACACAGCCACACAACATATATGCGAAGACCGGGGTGCTGTATAATACTGTATGCTTTATAATTCTGATGTTGAAAAAGAAAGATAAGTATTCTAAATCCAACGATATGTGAGCTCATTCTTTTAGATGATTTCTATTCAATGACCATATCTCCAGTCAAACGACAACATGAAGACATAGAGAAAGGCCCCAAATACACACCAAATTTCGTAGTCTAGGACTATGAGTACACAGAGAATCTAACCTTCACGATTCAGCTCTATGATGTTTCAAGCAAACAAATTTGACAAAAACATGTAGATCCGGTAGCAAGAGGAAGGGGAACAACGTACTAAGCTTATAGTGAGGAGGGTAGATGATCGAAATTCGTGTGGACACCACATCAAGCAGAAGGAGAGATCGTACCTTCTCTAGGCGAGCATGGCTTCGGATCGTCGATCCGAGGTGTTCCGACGACCCTTGGTGAAGGAGAGGGAAGAGAAATGGAGGAGGGGAGAGATGGAGGTCGGAGGAAGAAAAGGTTGGGCGATTTGGGCGAGGTTCACGAAGGAGGGAGGGCGGAATATACGTGTCCAACTTGGATTCGGATCCGGGTTCGGATCTGAATGTGACTTGTACCCCTCCTTGCTAAAATGACCATAACTCGAGCTCCCGAAGTCGGATATTTGTGTTCTTGGAATCGTTGGAAAGTATCGACGAGCTCTACGCAATAGACTACTCAAATAAATTTTTTAGATACTGGAATAAAAGCAGATTTGCAATTAAGCCCAGATCCAGCTGAATTTTGCATTTTAGTCCCTCTTCGGTTTTTCGGGGTTTTCACATTGGGGCCCTCGTTGCTTACAGTCACATCCAATTACCCTGTCCATGAGTATGTCCTGAAACACTATAGAAGATGGGTAAAAATTGGCACGATAATGCAGATCCTTCGTGATTTAACTAATAGAAAGCAAGTTCGTCTAAAAATAAGAATGATACAAAATATTTTGCAGACACATGGATGGTGTTAAATGCACCTCCCCCTATCCTTATGATAGGTATATAAAGCCCATCCGCAATTTCGACCCATGTACTAGGTGTAGATCTGTAAAACCTGAACTGGGCTTTGTCTCCACACAAATGGAGATAAGCACTGGAGTCTATAATCTAATCTATCATATCAACTCTTCTACTACTGGTAAAAGCATATGCGATATCTGAGGAGCCCGAAAAGGCTCTAGAAAACAATTGCAACATCTGCAGAACCTCTAGTGGTGGTGCCGACAACAGGAGTCATGATCTCATGTATATGAGAGGCAATGTCATGAGGCGTGGATCTGCCTGAGGAGCCGAAGTGTCTGGAGGCTCAATCTGCTTTGCCACTCGAGCAGATGCGGGGACTCCATGCTTCTGATAACATTTATCTTCAGAGTGTCCTGGATGATGACAATAAGTGCAGAGGCCACGTTGACGTCTACCATCTCCGTCACAGGGACCGTGCCCTCTGAACTGGGTAGTACCTTTTCTTTCGTGAGATACATCCATCGTCGAGGAAGTTTGTGTAGGGGCAATAAGAGGAATAAGAAGCCTGCTGAGGCAAATTTAGCCTCCATGGGAGGTATGGCCACCCTAGTAAGGAGCTGCGTGTGTGCTGCCTCATAATCTGGATCGAGTATTGCCAAGAAAACTCCAACTGTCGTGGAGTTTCTTTAGGCCATTTGCTGCTTCGTCGATGTAGTAACATGCATGAAGCTGTGAAGATTCTTGAACATGCCTCGAAGTGAAGAGTAGAAAGTATGTAGTAAATGACCATTCTGCTTGACCCGTTTATGTCAAACTAAAGTTAAAGAATCTTGACTTCGTTCTTCGCTTGGGCATAGGTGACTGGCTACCAGGAAATCCCACAACGCCTTGCAGTGGGATGGTTCACGATATCATTCGTAATCTCTGTGATGAGCGTCCCAAAGAGCCAAACACGCGCATACGCGTCATCTTACTTCCACGAAGCATTGTCCCCAGTCTTGTCTGTCATCTCTGGCTTTGTCAAAATGTGCTTCTTCTTGTTGCACTGCATAAGGCTCAAAAACTGCATGGACCTCTACTCATAGTTGGTCCCATCCATCTTCACGATGGGAGCCGAGCCCTTGAAGGCATTGAACGAAGAGAAGACATCACCCTTGTTTTCCGAATTGATGAAAGGAGGCCGAAAACATAGCTCGACTGAGGAAGTATATCGATACGAGCGAGTCTACACCATCATATGGATGATTGATTGTATGTTTAGACACACAACCATCTTCGTCACTCCTCGATCCGCGCTAGGGTCTGAGAATGTGATTTATATGCATGAATTCACATTTTTCGATCAAAATTAGACCGTTTCAGACAACAATTTGGTAACAGAGAGGAGGAACGTCCACAAGGGCCGTTATGGCACCAAAGGACGTGGGAAATGGCTACGGAGTACCGCAACAACCCGCTAGAGTGTGCGAGGGCCTGCTGTGGTGCACATCAGCAAGGAGGCGACAAAATCAAACGTGGGTACGAGAACTTCGATTTTGGGCTGTCGCTTTGATACCATATGGAGAGAAAGAATCAATTATTTAGTCATGAGGCTGTAGGGTTCTCGTATATAGGAGAGTAACTATTGGGCAAAATACACAAGGAAGACATAAAGAATAGATCATACATAAAAAGCACAAAAGATAACAAATATCTCAACAGAACCCACAAGAACAAGTTTACCTTCATGGGAATTCTATAGCTCCAGATAAATCTGCAATCGCGTGTTAGGTCCTATCGAAGTTGACAGCTACACACATTGGCGATGGTGCTGTCAACCATCTTGATAGAAAGGAATCCATCCCTCCTAATCCATTGATCTTACCCTACAGATGGGATCAAAAATCTAGAAATGAACTTCATCAATTGTATAAGTTCCTTAACTCGCTGGTCAGAGAAGTTGGGACTAAAAGTCGGTGACCACTGATTGTCTACCCAAACCTATTTGAACGTAGAACCATGGTTAGTTGCAAGAATAAAAAGCAACAGAAACATGGTGTTTAGAGCCCCTTCTCCTGTCCAATTATCCTTTCAATACCTGAACAATGTTCCATATCTTAGCATTGGGTTAGCAAAAGAAGAAAATTCATGAACACCTCGTACAATCCCTTCCAGAAAGCAGTCACTGCGCATCATGAACACTAGGGAATGGAGGACATGCATGAAGGTCGTAGCTGTCTCTTAGTAAATGACATACTAAACTAGTGTCACTACCCTACAATCTTGATGCCCACTTTGTTGGCTTATTTGGTTATGCGTCACTTATGTGAGAGATGGGTAATTGGATCTCTCCAGGATCCATTTACTCCATCCAGTTATTTAGTTCCACATCTACCGTCTGTGGGATGTGGGGACTTAGTGGGGGCTATATATAGACCCCCACATCCATTGTATTCACATGAAAAAAGCAATAGACTATCAACCCTT
The DNA here is from genome assembly GCA_037367405.1 of Ottelia alismoides. NCBI lineage: Eukaryota > Viridiplantae > Streptophyta > Magnoliopsida > Alismatales > Hydrocharitaceae > Ottelia > Ottelia alismoides. Next base: position 54,797 of record JAZKJV010007281.1, on the reverse strand, counting down.
TGAGGCGTTCTCTCGTGGTTTCATCCAGCTCCTTAGGGAGTAGGGTTCCATGTTTAAATTCCTTGTTCTTCCATGTCTTATATTTATTTCTCTGATATGCTTTCACATTCCTATATTCTAACATGGTATCAGAGCGGGTCGATTCTCAAGGATTTTATGTTAGTTCATCATTTGTTCGAGATTCGTTTGTTATTTTTGAAGATTATTGTTCATGTTATGAGAAAATTATTCTTGAAATTTCTGCATTGAAGATTATTTTCTTGAGATTGTGCAAACTAGGGTTCTTGTTCGGGAACCCTAATCTCAATAGCAAAGTTGGTTCTCCGCTCCAGATCTCTAGGGTTTTCGAAAACTCTAGATCTACAGTTCGTGAAGATTACGGCTCCATCGTTCAAACCTCCTAACTGCATCTCGTGACTTCCTCCTGCTTCAAGAGATGATGATCTCCACTACACAGCCTCAGGGGTGTTTATCGGAACCTTCTTGTTCGCAAGGGCAACAAGCCAAATCTTCTCCAGGCAGCTCCACAGATCCACGACCCCATCTTCCTCTTGTTTTCAGCCAATACCTCTTCCCGCCTCCAGGCCCAGGCAGAGAATTTAATAGCGGCGCTGCTGCTTCACGGCGGTGGCCTCTATCACATCTCGTGCACAGCTCCAGACCATCTAGAATCTGGAGCCATGCTGCTCTCGCGAGAGGATACCTCCATCTGCGTAGGAGGCACTCCCCTTCTCCCCTTAGCACACATCTCCCAGCCCGACGTACGACGACGTTGAAGCCCCAACCTCGCACCGCCGCGCTACCTTCCAGGTGGCGAAGGCCGCTCTTGGCGGCAATTGAACTACTCCGTGCGCGAAGCCCACGTAAGCATCTTTCCAGGCGTGCGAAGTCCTGCGCTACCCTCTCTGCGCTAAAATCTCCCATCTTAGCGATGTTGGTCAACATTCCTCCTTTGGCGATGAAGCTGCTCCAGGTGCGGAGCCCCATCGTCCCGCTCCACCACACACACCTCCTCACATTTGGAATAAGACCACATATGCCCTCACGGCGGCGACGCCCTCACGCAAGCGACGCCGCACATGACAGCGGAAAGTAGGAACCACGTAGGAGGCAACGACATTCAAAGAAGGTTCCCAATCGTGGGAACCCTAAGGGTAGCGGGTCACATTTAATAAAAAAATGATGAGGAGAGGGTCATTGCTATTATAAAAAAGGGGGGAGAGGAATTTTCGTTTGGCTGTGAGTTGTTGGCCACGATTAGAAAGGGCATATGAAAAAAATAAAAAAGGAGGTTGGGCCATAAACAACGGGGGGGGGGGGAGCCGTTAAAAAAAGTGTGAAAGGACTTAAAAAAATGTGAGAAGAAAAGCCGTAAAAAATGATGATGATAGAACTTATTAAAAAATATTGATGGCTATTCAAAAAAATGAAAATAATGAAATAACCACCAAAAATGCATGTTTTCCTCATTATCTTGTTTTCTCTCAACTTGGTCGATATTGATTTTCCGACCAATATGGGAGAAAGGGGGAGTATTATGTAGAGTCACGGGTCGGATTCAGATTCCAGATTCTTCAGATTCAAATTCTCCGAATCAGTCTGTTTTCCAGACTTCACAGTTCAGTTGATATTCAGACTTGACGGTCAGATGTTTCCGAGTCTTTAGTTTCAGACACACACATGTATGTGGTCTTTTCAGATAAGCATATGTTTGCCCCCGTCTTTTATATTTCGGCCAGTGTTTTCATGTGAGCCATATGGATGCCAGAGTAGAGTACACATTCCTTGTGCCATGTGGGCTAGGGTTTTCATGTGGTTTCATATGGACTCCAGAGTAGAGTACCATTCTCTGTGCCAGATGGGAGAGACCAAGTTCTCTGATAAGGAGACTATTTCCGACTCCATTTTTCAGCAATCATGTACTCCAATATGAGATTCTTTCGAGGTTCCTATAAGAGAGAACCCACTTCGAGGTCCCTATGAGAGAGACCCTTCTTCAGAGATCTGCGTATGGATAGTTAGCGATGCTTAGCGATGCTCTTTGTTTGGCCCTTTTCAGAGATGAAGCAGTTGTCCACATGTTGTGGCAAGCCAGAGTTTTCCAGGTGGAGACTCAAATCAGTTGCAGTGACTCTAACAAGCGCAATAGAAAGCACATGCTCTCCGACGAGGAGATTCAATTGACTCACACTCCATCCCGTTCATCCTCCTCACCTGTACGACACGAGAAGCAACGCCCTCGACATCACCAGACAGTTGTGTGCATTGAGTTCATATTGTCTATAGTGTCAAGTAGCGTGAGTTGAGTTTTCTTTCTGTTTGTCCAAGCTGAACATTGCATGATCCAGCTTCAGGGGGAGTGTTCGAGTATTTGGTTGTGTGTCACTTATGTGAGAGATGGGTAAATGGATCTCTCCAGGATCCCTTTACCCAATTTAGTTATTTAGTCTCACTTTTACTGTCTATGGGATGTGGAGACTCAATGAGGGCTATATAAAGACCCCCATACCTATTGTATTCAGATGAGAAAAGCAATAGACTATCACCCTTTGAGGCGCTCTCCTGTGGTTTCATCCCGCTCCTTAGGGAGTAGGGTTCCATGTTTAAATTCCTTGTTTTTCCATGATTTATATTTATTTCTTTGATACGCTTCCGCATTCCTATTTTCTAACACACTTAGATGAAAGGGCCTCGTTCATTTCTTCAACTTACGGACCCCAAGACCATTATGCTCAATAGGGCTTGACACGGTTTCCCAATTCAACTGATAAACCCCTTTTATATTTGCATTCGACGAGCTCCAGAGAGCTTCACATATAAGCCTCAAGTCCTTGATGGTCCATGCAGGTGTAAGGCAAGTGGACATAAAAAACACATGAACGGCTGCCACACTGCCTTAAGTAGCACGAGCCTTCCGCCTCTAGAGAGGCACATGGCCTCCCACCCCGCAAGCTTCCTCTCTAGCCTCTCCACCACCGGTAACCAATCAGATTGGCACAACTTTCCCCATGAGAGAGACAATCCGAAGTAGCTGAGGGGAGACACCCACGAGGGCTAACTATGATCTCCATGCAATCATTAATCTCAACTTCAGAGAGAAAATGGTAAAGGGGTAAAGATTGGGATGATAGAGAAGGGTTTCAAGCTTGATTTATATAAATTATATAAAAGGAGTAAAAACAGGGGTCTCTCTTTCGCTGGCACCTTATCAATGAAAAGGTTGGCAAAGAACCCTCTCATCTTTTCCCTTCCCATGCCTCTTCTTCATCCAGGGAATTTTTCGTAGAATGTCAGTCTTCATTATATTCTTTTTCTTATTGTTGAAATCAGAGAAGCGGAAGCAAAATCGATAAAACAAGAATAATAACAAAGAGATTTACGTGGAACCCTACTCCCTAAGGAGCGGGATGAAACCACGGGAGAAGCACTCAAAGGGGCGGATATTCTATTGACTTTCTCAATGAGTACAGGGGGTGTGAGGATCCTTATATAGGTGCTCAAAGGAGAATATTCTATAGAATATTCTTTATAGAATATTCTCTTAACAAATAGTCACACAGAATATTCTAACACTCCACCTCAAGCTGAAGATGAGAGAGCTGCAGCTTGCAACAAGAAGAAAGTATACACCACATCCTCACTCGATACATCACAAGAACACATGTCCGCTGCTGGTAGAGGACCACACACGAGGACGGGTCTGCAGCTTTCAGGTCATCGGAACGTATCTCTGTCATGCCTGTAGACCCGCTGCGATATCAGATCACCGGAGCATATCTCTGTCGTGTCTGGAGAAGAATCGCTGCAGAAGAAGTTCAGCGCGGGAACTGATCGAGTCGTAAAAGAATAAGTATACGCCTCGACGAAGAAGTTGATGCTTGGTGAAGACGGATGATCTTGTAGAAATCTGGAGTTGTCGGTCTGTAAGTGTAGATGGACAGTTGTGAAAAATACACCTCTGACTCCCCCTTTCTCCCATACTTGTTAGAATAAAGATCGCGGATCAAGTTGGGAGAAACCAAAAGATATTTTTTTTGTCTCTCTCTCTCTTCTTTTTTTTCAAGCCGTTCAACCAATTTTGTTTCGACTTTTGCAAATCATTCATTTTTTTGCATTTTACGTACGACCTTTTTTTAAATTTTGTACGCGCCTTTTTAAATTTTTTTTAAACTTGACCCAAATAAGGTCCAAACAAATGCCGCTGCATCCTTTTTTTTAATATTGCGGCTTTTCTTTTCTTTTTTTTAACTTTCAACCTTATTTCTCTCTCTTTTTAATACGTTTTTTTTTTCAAACATCCCTACCCAACCTATTTCCATATCTGTCCCCCTTCCCTTTTTTTTCGATGCAGCACTCCTTCCTCTTTTTTTAAAATTTACATGGGCTCAAAATAGCCCTCAAAAGAAACTTTTTTTTATAAACGTTACCCTTTAGGGCTCCGAACACGGAAACCCATTTCTCCGCCGCCGCAACTTCTGTTTCCGCCTGGAGTCGAACAGGGTGTTGGTGGTGCCGCCCTGGTGTGGGCGGAGGAGGCGCGAGTTGCAGAGGAGGCCTGGAACTGGGGCCGCCTTAAGCAGTAAGGGATGCTGTTGTGCGCAGTGGAGGGTTGCGGTCTGGAGGCGATATGATAGGGTTTGCATACGCAGGGAGTCGCCTGGAGATGGGGCTTCAATGCCAACTCGAGGAAGCGTGCGACGCCTGCACGCCAGGAGAGGGATGTGGCAGGGGCTGTACGTGGCTAGCACTTTGGAGAGGTGCCTGCGGGAGATGGGGTCTGCGTGCCTGGAGAAAATGTAGGTCCCCGCCTAGGGTTGCCGCCACGATTGCGCGTAGCGCGTAGAGGTGCGGCTAAAGATGTTGCTTCGTGATGCGGTGAACGCCGCCTAGTTGTGTGTGATGGAGATGCACCGGAGAAACAATCGACCTGTATGGGCCACCAAGTTTTGCGGCACGAGGATGGATCTGCCCAGGGGCGTCGCTTGCTGTTGGAAGAGGCCCCGCCGCCCTGGAGGCCCGAACAGGGCTGGAGGGTGCTCCTCAGGTTCTTGAGGTTTCGCCATGGATGAGCTGTTGTTTGGCGGTCTTAGGAGGAGCATATGGGGCACGAGACAGATAAAATCTTCAGGTGATGCCGCAGCCTGGAAGGGATTCCTGGAGTGCTAACGAGACTCTTGCATGCTGATTTGGGACTGGTTTGCACGAGTTATGGTGCGTGTATGCCATATGGGTTGTTTCTGGTAGGCGCCTCTTGCAGAGTTGTTTCTGGTAGGTGCCTCTTGCGTAAGGGTTCCAGAATGAACCCTCCCTCAAATCTAGAGGTCGGGATGATCTTGCAAGATCGTACACGCCGCAATATTTGGCTCTGAAAACTAGGGTTCTGGAAACCCCCAAAAAAATCCGAACTTGGAACAATAAAAAATCTCCAAACTTCAAAATCGACCAAGAACGAACTGCTCTGATACCATGTTGAAATCAGAGAAGCGGAAGAGAAATCGATAAAACAAGAATAGTAACAAAGAGATTTACGTGGAACCCTACTCCCTAAGGAGCGGGATGAAACCACGGGAGAAGCCCTCAAAGGGGCGGATATTCTATTGACTTTCTCAATGAGTACAGGGGGCGTGAGGATCCTTATATAGGTGCTCAAAGAAGAATATTCTATAGAATATTCTCTATAGAATATTCTCTTAACAAATAGTCACACAGAATATTCTCTAACACTTATATATGCTAGAAGTACGAGGGTAAGCATCTATTTAACTTTGTACATCTTTATATTTAACTCATCTCTATTTATTTTCATTATGAAAGTTAAGTCCTTCCCTTTCCCTGTTAGCGCCAGGACATCCATTCCTATGATTTTTCCTTACAATTGAGTATACCAATACATGGTTGGAAAAAATGTATGATACCCAGTGGTCTCATTTAAAATGTCATGCCATGTGTTTGCCATGCACGAAATAATAACCCCTTGATTTTGTCTCACATAAAATGGACACGCCATGCTTTATCCATTATCTTACCTAGTTACGGTTGTTCTAGGTTTAATTTCTACCCCGGCAGTTTCTCATGAAACCACACGGAAAATTGTTAATTTCGCTTCCAATAATCATGCAGTGTGAAGTTTCTAAACAAAACCGTCTTGATTGATTTTAAGGATGTTCCGGGTGTTTGGACATGACAAAGTTTGGCTTCTAGATGGAGGATTTCCAAGATGGCGTGCTTTAGGATTTGACGTTGAATGCCAGACATCTGAGGAAGCTCTTTTTAAAACGAAGGCTGCAAATGAAGCAACCAAAAATATTTACCTTGGGAAACCGGTATAATTTCTATTTCTTTGTTGTATCTGCAGTTTTTTTGAGGTCCATCGGCCATCCTTCCAAATTTCTTTTGCTTAGTTGAAAGCAGTTTTATATTGTTGCACAGCTCGGGCTAACTGATAAAACTGCAGTTGAGTTTTAAATCAATAGAATGGATAATTTTAGTAATTGCCCGGGCATAAATTATAATATCCCCTCCTAAGCTATCTTTTTGATACTTCAGCAAACAACTGGATTTTCTTGAAGGGGATGGGTTAAATAATAGTAACGTGCTGATAAGAGGAAAAAGATTTTTGATATTGGTAAATCTTCTTCGTCATTTAAGATGCTGCTGTCAATAGTAATGAAATAGCTTTAGTGCCTGAGCATGCCCTCATTGCACAATCATCAAGAAATTTCTGTGATTGTTCAGGAGAATTGCTGAAGTGCAGTTGATAGAAAAAACACCTGTAAGCTACAGTAGATCGGTTATAAAACTATATATGGTCATGCTCACTGTTTTGCTCCTCGATGTCAAGTCACGGAGTGTCAATCCATCTTTTATTTCAGCATCACAGATATAATGGCATTTTGCCTTAAATCTATGTTTTACTAAAAGCTCGATTACTCCCAAGAAATCTGGCAATCTTGTTGGCTCAGTAAATAGGCATACTGCCATCCATTTGCACTCATAGAAAACATATGGCATTCAATCTAAACACTGATGTCAAGGAAGCAATTTTGTCATACCGAAGGCTTGATGATTGGCGATGCTCAGGCGAGGCCCAGTGCATTGACGAGAGGTGGATCAATGACTCCATTTCCATCATCTGGAGGACTTGAGGGCTTGCGGCTGCCCTCGATCAATCGCATGGGCTTTGCTATTGTGAATGGGCTTTAGAGAGAAAGATTACTAGGTTGGGTTTGGTGCCCTAGCCGTATCCATAGGTCCTCTGGTGTGCGAAGTTAATATGCTTTTGCTACAACGTCATGGTCATGGATACAAGTTATGGCTTAGAATCAATTCCAAATCAGCTTTGTCTACATTTTAAACTAGTCAAATACATAATTCTAATTGGTTATTTTCATAATATTATGTGCTTTTAATTAGTGTTCACCATCTATATAAAAATATTAGTTAAAAATGTCTCTATAAAAGGTCTAGGCCCTTGGAGTACTCTTCCCTCCTCTAGCCAATGGGACCTTCTTTCCATGGATATGCTAGTTCCAACTCCTTTGAGCCACATTTGCTAACACTTTTGGCACTCAAAGGCATCTCTTTTTGCTTCTCGATATTGAGATGAGGGATTAGACTAGGAAATGAAATCAATAAAAATATTTGTATCTCTTTAGACTATGGATCAGACTAAGGATCAAACAGTTTTTGTTGAGATATTTTTATCTGTTTATATTTATTTCTTATTTCTTTTTCTTCATGTACGTCTTATGTAATTAACCCAGGACTTTTTTCCTATATAAGAGAGCCCTAGGGTCTCTTCATTCAAAGCTATTCTAATTTTCTCCAACATGGTAACGGAGCAACGGTCCTAGACCGGGGTTCCCATATCCCACCAAATACCCTAACCCTACACCCCCCAGCCGGTCGCGCCGGTCGCCTGCACCAGTCCCAGCCAACCGCTTGCCCATCCCTAGTCGACCACCAATGCCTGCTGTCTGACCGGCAACCCCAGCCCCAGTCGCCTGCCACAACCGCCCTCTAGGTCGCCTACCGGCTGCTACAGCCGCCTGCTGCCCACTCACACCCCTGCTGCTTGCAGCCGCATTGTGGGATGTCCCACATTTTGTGGGCTACAGTTCGGCCGCTTCTGCTGGCCTATACTGTCTGACCTTGCTCGGATTCCGTGATTTCAGACATATAAATCACGTTTTTTAATCCTAGACTACAAGGAATGAAGAGGATGGTTGTATGAGTGTACACGTACAACCACTCCTCCATATGATTGTGTAGACTTGCTCAGAGTAGTCTACTCCTCAGTTTTGTTCCGGATTTTCGACAATCTTTTTATCATGTCAGAGAACAAGGGTGATGTTTTTCATCGTCCGATGCCTGCAAGGGGATGGCTCCCATCGTAAAGATGGATGTGACCAACTATGAGTTCTGGTCCATGCAGTTTCACACCCTTATGCAATGCCATAACAAGGAGCACATTTTGACTGATTCTGAGCCGACGAACAAGACTGGTGTTAATTCTTCTTGGAAGCAAGATGATGCCTATGCACGGATTTGTCTCTATGGGATGCTCACTACGGAGATTGCCAACGACTTCGTCAATCAACCCACAACCAAGGTTATGCGGGATATCTTAGCAGCCGCATATGGGCAAGCCAAGAGTGAGAGTAAGATCCTACAGTTGCAGTATGACATATTTTCGACCAAGCAGAATGGTCGGCCTCTTCGTGCCCACTTCTCGCATATTCGAGGCATGTTTGAGCATCTCCATAGCTTTATGCTCATTACTACCAGCACTGAGCAACAACATGCATACCATAATGCCACTATGATCGGAGTCTTTCTGTCCTCCTTTGACTCTGAATACGATGCAACACGTACTCAACTACGTACTGAAGAGACGATACCACCGATGGAGGAGGTCTACAAAAGGCTGAGTAGGATTCCTACTTTGTCTACTACCATGGCCCAAACTCCCTCTGCGATGGCAGCTTGTCGTGGCAGAGGGGATACCTCATAGTTCCGCGGTAGTGCATCCTGTGATCGAGGAGGACGTCAGCATGACCCATTGACACCGTCCAGGACATTCGAAGGAGACATGCTATCTGAAGCATGGATATCCCGCATCTCCCCGTGTAGCAAAGCAAATAAAGACTACTCTGGCTCCTCACGATGCGAGGCTTGACGATATTGTCTGTAGACTGAGAGAGATGATGACTACACCACCCACAGTAGCAACAGGATCTTCAGATCTTGCAACTACTGCCAGAGCATCTACGAGTTCGTCAGGTATTGCTTATACACTTAGGGCCTGTTTGGTTGCAGGGTTGGGCAGGGTTGGGTTGGGCTGGGTTGGGATGGGTGAATAGTAATCTGTGAGGAGGAAGTACCCTTGTGAATAGTAACCAGGGTTGGGCCAACCCTGCCCAACCCTGCAACCAAACAGGCCCTTACCAGTTGTAGCAGTTCAGATTTGACTGATTGGATCATGGACTCCAGAGCTTCTCATCATATGTGTGGAGATTGAGCTCAGTTTACTTCTTATAGATCTATCCCTACTGGTAAATCTGGTGATTGCTAATGGGGTTCTTCTACCCATTGTTGGTCAGGGGGAGATTGTCCTAGTCCCCTCAATGTACCTGTAGAATGTTTACATGCTCCAGTATTTCAAATGAATCTTTTGTCTATTAGTCAGATTACAAAAGATTTACATTGTCGTGCCATATTTAACCCATCTTCTCTTGTGTTGCAGGACATACTCACGGGTAGAGTGATTGGATGTGGCAGTGAGCAGAGAGGACTTTCGAGATTGATCCAACCTCTGTGTGGTAGTGCTGCTACCATTCCTTCTGGCCTTGTTTCTCTTTTCATGTGGCATCTTCACTTTGGACACCTTCCTCTGCAGAAGCTGTCATGTTTTCCCTTAGATCTCTACTCGTACTACCTTGGAGTGTGAGGCATATCAGCTTGGGAAGCACCATCGTTCTTCTTTTCTGAGTCGTCAAAGTTGCCACAGTAGTCAGTCCTTTGAATTGTTTCATTTGATATCTGGGATCCTAGTCATTTTCTCGATCATCAAGGACATCGGTTCTATATGGTTGCTGTAGATAATTTTTCTAGATTATCTTGGATGTTTTTGCTAAATAATAAATCTGAAGCGGGTCCTATCATTAATTCGTTTCTTATTGAAATTAGGAATATTTTTTTGCTAATGTGAAGTTTATTCGCACCAACAATGCGTTGGAGTTCTCCACTTTAGAACTATCTGACTTTCTCAGATCTCTTGGTATTGTTCATTAGACTTCTTGTGCTTACACTTTACATTAGAATGGTGTTGCTGAACACAAACACCGTCATCTTCTAGATGCCATAAGGACTCTTTTTATTCAGAGTCGAGCTCATCTGGGATGATGCGGTTCTCATTGCTTGCTACTTGGTGAATCGTATGCCTTCCACTGTCCTTGGAGAAAAGGTTTCTTTATTTATTGCATTTCCCGAGAAGTACCTATTCTCCTTTACTCCCAGGGTTTTTGGGTCTGCAGTATTTGTCGACAATTTTACTCCTGGTCGTGACAAGCTCTCTCCAAGAGTTGTCAAATGTGTGTTCGTTGGCTATTCTCGTATCCAAAAAGGGTATAGATGTTTTGATCATGTAGGGAGAAAGTATTATGTGAGTGCTGCTGTCACATTCTTGAGTCTATTATGTATTTTTCTCCTACATGTGACAAGTTGTCTAACTCTGAATCAGGAGATGATGTCTTTGTTCCACCACCTTCATTATCTTCACTAACACCTCATGATGACTTACAGTCGTCTCCACCTCCACCATCTCCATTTTCGTTTACCCTGACACGGTTCCTGCCGTGATTTTACATTTGCAGGTCCTCTACTTGCCCCTCTGCTCATGCGCCTCTCCATCATCCAGCATGCCTCAGGTATGTACTGAACACGTTGTTTCTATTGACAACACTGATGATATACTTGTACTGCAAGATACTATATATGAGGAGCTTATATCGGAGAACATAGAGGCTGATGACCTTGATATTCTTATTACCTTGAGGAAACAATGTCGTACCTGTGCCACTTATCCTCTAGCTGCTCATGTTTCCATGGATCATCTTTCAGAGGAGTATAAGAGGTTTATCGTGGGACTCTTTGCTGTTACTATCCATGGACATACCAGGAGGCCGTTCAGGCCCTCAGAATAATAGTTGGCGACTTGCCATGGAGGAGGAGATGGTCTCTTTGCGCCGTCAATCTCGCGCCGCCTCGCAGCAAATCTATCTCCGATCACCCCCTCGGCGAATCCAATCAATCCCCTTAATCTCGCCATCTTCTTCGAATCTCGGTGAATCCCAACTCGATCGCCGCCCAAATCCCTTTCCCTCTCCAACCAACCACCCATCTCCTATTTAAGACCACACCGTACCCCCGACTCCCCTATCCATCGATTTCATCGCTAACGGGAAGGAACTCCATTACCGAGGTTACAACTCCGTGTCCAGCCTCCTTACTCGAAGGTGCGGCGAGATCCGAGCCGTCATCGACTCGTCGCAGCATTGCTCCAAGCTTTGCTGCCGAGCTCCGGTCTCCCCTACCGTCGAACCCACGACTTCGACCATCAACGAGTACTCCGCCTCTGTTCTTCGTCAACGACATCAACTACGCCCCTTCGCGCCGCCGGCTTCTTCGCAACTCCACGCCATCGACTTCAACGCCTGAGCTTCTCCGACCTTCTTCATTGCCTCCAACGCTTCGACTTCGCTAACCACGCCGCCTCCGCCTACTCCAGGGACCTCTGCGCCCCTCTGCCTCGCCACCGCCTCGACAGCCACCGACAATGCCTCCTCTTGGCCGTGTGTCGGCCAGAGGAAGGCCGACACTCCTCTTCCTCCTCCTTCATCAGGACGGGCTCAAAGACCTCCTCCGCCTCTCCAAGCCATCAGCGGCCGGGCACTACGCCCGAGACCCTCCTCACGTGCCTCGCACGTGAGCGAGGGGACAACTTTCGTCGAGGCCCCTGGGCAACCCCCCCATTTGCAGAGCCACCCCCAGTGTCACGTGCTCCGCACATGATTGGGTAAATTATACGCAGGCCCCCGATACTCCTCCATATTGCGCGCACGCCCCCACCGACCAGGTCACGTGCTTGTCACGTGACCTGGTGGCTATTTTGCAGAAAACCCCTCCGGAAGTATTGGTAATTTCATACAAGATCCCCACTGCAGTTTTCTTTATTTATTTTATTTATTATATTTGCAAGTACACCCCTGTATTTCCCTTAGTTTTTGAACTTTTTCTCGACATTATTTTATCATTCAAAAATAGCATCTTTATCTACACTTAATTCTCTATATTTTGACATCTTGTGGACATTTTTGTGATTGATGGTTAATTAATAATTAATTAATTTGTGGAATTTGTTATATTTTGCCCAGTCCGAACTCTTAAATTTGTCATTGATTAACCGTTGCTCTAAAAATCCCCGAAAAATCATATATTGTAGAGATAATTGTGCTTGACATTGTGCCCAAAAAGATTTATATTTGCATACATAGTTTGCCCTGTAAAAATCATTTTGCATAATTCAGTATTTAATTTTTAATAGGTATTAGATCTCACATTTTCGAGGTTTAGGATTTTTCCTAAATCCATCACCTAGTTATAAATCTTAGATAATTTTAGCTCTTGAAAATAAGTAGGTTTAATATTTATTATAATTAAATATTGAAAATCATTCTGTTTGCATTTAAAAATCCATAAAAAATTCATATTGCATCAAAAAATTCCAAAAAAATTAAATGCACTCATTTTATCATATTTTACATTGTGACCAAATTTCGTATTTTTCGGACATCGTTTGAACGTATTTGACATTTTAGTCCCTAAAATAGACCGAAATTGGCATTTTGCACCCTTTATTGCATGGAAAATTCCAAAAAAAAAGACCGCCTCGAAAACTGAACAGGAACTTGGATAGACGTAATTATAAGTTGTTCCTTTGCCTTCTTGTGATCGACTTTGGGACTTGCCCAAGTAAAATAAAAATAAAACCGCATTAATCAAATTGACGAATATTTTGTGCGGTTATTTCTTGACCGTTTCCGATTGCTGCCTACAACGAACGACTAATCGTTTTTACGCACGAACAAATAAAAACAACTTTTTAAACGCTGCTTTTCCGGATTTGTCAGATGGCGCCGTTGCCGGGGAGGCAAACGGCTTAAATTTTGTCTTGAAAATTTTCGTTCGGTTTTCCGCATTCGGGTAGTCTGACCCCCGAATTTTTCATTGTAAATCCCATATTTTTTTCAGCATTTATTTTTTTGTTTTATCATTTTTTGAGTCACTATCTTACATTATCTCTCTTATTTTTCTTGCGAGGTACCCGACGTATGTGGAGCGGTTTTTCAAAAACCGACGCAACTTCACCGACTTTCGCAAAAGCCACAATTAAAAATAAGATTGAGTCTAGTCGTGAGAGAGCGTAGAGTTTAGGATTTATTTTTCTGAACTTTAATTTATGTAATTAATTGTACATTTACAGCGGTGTCTGTTTGGACTCTCGCGTGTGTAGAAAGACCTCTGACTTTATTCTATGGTGTGTCGTGGCCTATTTCACTCTCCGGTGAGGGTGGGGCCCGAGTTGAGGGGCGATTAGGTTCGACTTGCACATACGGCTCTTAGAGCATTTTTAATTCTTGATTGTGCTCGTAGGATCTTAAGCCACACTGCACATTAATTGAGACGCACGTAGATCGTTCAATTTTGCCAAAAAGTAACTCATTTCTTCCCAGCTAATAGAACTTTCTGCTTAGATGCGGTTTTTCATCGGCTTGCATCTCATATAGAATAATTTTTAATTTCTGTCTAGCATCGCACATGGAGATTGCGTGGATTCAGTGTAAGTCTTCTAACTGAGCATACATCATTGTTTTCGCGTGCATCGGCTTTTCCCGAACTTCTCCTTCTTGTTTTGTCACATAAATTTAAAGTAAATTGAGACTGTACGGTAGACGTGTATTTCTGCTCACTTAAATTCTTCAGTGATCGCTTAATTAAAATTGGGACTGCTAATTATAGCCGACTTTCAAATAAATTATAACATCAAGAATTTTTGCGGGAGAGTAACCCCAACCTTTGATGTTTTTCTAAGTGAGCGAGGGACGACCCTTAAGGTTAGAATCAAGCTCCGATATTTTTTCAGTCTACTGATTTTAAAAACGATTAGCTACTTCTTAGTGAGGAATACGGGTAGCCGGTTATCGGTTTGGACTTCCTTAGCAGAGTGGATGGTTTAAAGGACACCACGTAAGGCTCCGTCCTTAAGTAACACGGGTAGTCGTTTTACGATCCGTACTTACACTTATACTGGCTGAAAGTGGATGCAATTAGTCGTACGAACTCGGGACAGTCTGTAAGAAAATTTCGGCACCTAACAGCTTGCTAAATTTTTGCCAAGATTGATTTATCACCAACTAAAATTGAAAAGATAATAGCCGAACTCTTACGGCTTCATCGTGTGAGTTGGTGAACCTGGGGTTTGATTTGTGTTTACATTGGTGTGCGTGAACCGTTTTCGAATATCAAAAGCCACACACTTGATAAAAATTCTTTTGACTATCTCGTTCAATCATCTCTCACATCTCTTGATTTAAACCTCATTATGGAACTTTTTCCAAATTTCAGATCCAACCCATTTTATTCAACAATATCCAAACAAGTATCCGAAAATCCATCAATGCTTTACTGTGAAAAATGAATTTGTCTCGGTTAGACTCAAATCAACTACATCCTCTTCTTTCAATAATCCTCCAACATTTGTGGGAAACTTTCAACCGCAAATGAATTCGGCCTCCTCATTGAATCCTTACTCGAATCATCCAACCGCTCATGATCATCTACCATCTTGGACTAAACCGTCTTATTCTCAGTTTCATGCCAATGAAATATTTTTAGATCAAAATCCCTTTGAGTCTCATGACTGGTAGAGAAACTAACCCCAGATGGAAAGACACACTTAATGATCATCGGCGTTGGATTGACCACGACAGATCTCTCTTCAGACATGATACCCATACAGAGGACTGGATTGACCTCCTAGAAACACGTAAACCCTGTATGCTGACTCCACAATATCAAAGTCTGACCAATCATGATCAAAGGATTGATATCTACTCAGATCAAATTCACATGCCTGCACCATATGAGCAGTCTCCTTCCATATTTTTTGAGGAGAAATTTTCAGAAAATAATGATGATATGATGGATATTCCAAGAAACTCTCCTCCTACCACATACAGGAAAATGGAAGACGAAATTATTAAACAAAAATCGAGTGCTTCCATGATTGATCATGAACAAAATTTCGAGGATAATGTTTCGAGGATAAAAACAAGATTTGAATTGATGGATGATAGATTTCAAAAATTTGTCGATCGAGTAATCTCATTATATAGTGGCTCGGATATAAAATTGAATGAGGAAAGGATTGGATCTCATGATGAAAATTTTGAGGGTATTCAAAGACCTAGGGATGATTTTAACATCAATACTTCTGCTCATTATTGCCCTAGGAATGATTATGCTGCTGATCCATACTTTGAATATCAAGGCCCCTTCTCATCTCTAGAAGACACCACATCACCACACCATACAGAAAATACCAAAAAAATTGAAAATTTTGAAAACTACAAAAAATCGAAAATTTAGAAAATTTTATAAAAATTGAGACCGAAGAAGATCTAAAGAATTTGGATCCTGCTGTATGGGAAGCACTAGAAAAACACTTGATTTTAGAACTTCCCATTATAAAGGCCATTGAACACTTCCCCGACCTTAAAAAATTTTTAATGGACAAATTTATGATAAAAAAGTCGGGATGGATTAGAACAAAAACTGAAAAACATATCTTGTCAATGGCCTCCTCCTTGGTGTTGAGGAGAAAACCAAAAGCCACATAGTGAAGCGGTTGCCCAGATTCGACTGTAAAATCAAAGACACAATTTTCACCCATGCCCGGATTGATGACGATTCACCAATCGATATCCTCCCGACCTCTGTATTTAATGAACTCAACCTCGGACCGATTCGGAAGATACGAGAGATTGTTCAATTAGCAAACCGATCAATAAAACGGCCAAGAGGAATCATTTCTGTCATCATGATATTCCAAGGTGCTCCGCTCAAAATGAAATTCACGATCGTTGATATTGAGCATTTAGGAGAATTCACCCAGTCTCCAATTATTCTCGGAAACCCATTCTTAGCATTGTCTAAGGCAATTATCGATTGTGAGATCCAGGAAATCAATTTTACAACATTTAAATCACTACGATCTAGTACAGTCTTTCAGGAACCGCGATTTTTTGAGGCAACCCACGAAGTCCCCGATAACCACAATCATGAAACGGTAGAAGAGCCCCACCCCCTAGCTACACCTGATATTGCAGTTGTTGATGAGACTATTGATTTAGAGAATCTCTCCCCTGTCCCATTCCCAGCTGCGCTCTCCATGGAAAATCGAGCATATGAACACTATGATCCGGAGACTTATGCATGGTCACACCCTGGGTCAACCTATACTGACTACATGGATTACATCAACTTGACACAGGAATACTCAAATGTCAAATCAATTGAGAATGAATATGCAGAGACTCTCCCCGGTAACTCAATTCCCGCGGATCTTAAAATAGACAAATCCTTCTACTACGATCCTGAGACATATGCATGGTCGTACAATGAAGCAACCTACTCTGATTATCTTGACCAAATCCTCCTAAATCGAGAGTGCACCAACATTCAGGAGACTCAGAACAAACATGCAGCCCAAACACCGACCAAGGATAAGAACTCTAATGGCTACTCATCTGGATACTGAAGTGAACTGACAGCTTCACGAAATAAGAAAAAGAAAGTCAGATTTAACCTTTCGGAAGAGGAATTAGTTGATGATCCCTCATCAGGTCCGGAAAAGATAATCTACATGAGTGTAGTCTGTTCACCAGCTCTAAAGCCATATCTTCGCAAGGATCCAAAGTTCGATTCTCGTTGGACAAGTCTCGTTCCTAATTATTTTTCTATCAAAGCTGATGCTCCTACCTTCCACAAGTACACTGGAATTATTTCATAGGAACTGACTGAGACCGGAGCATCTGAATTTTCATCTGAGGACAAATCGATTGATCTTAAAAAGGAACGAATTTTGAGGAAACAATTACAGAAACAAAAGGACATGAATATCTGGAATGTGTCCACTTTCAAATACTATTCCTCTGAGGATAACTCTGATGATGAGTACCTTTCGTCTGACTCAAATGTTTCATCTACTATCCATCATACTTTTTCAGAGGATGACACTAATGATAGTTGGGAATCACATGTTTCATCTCAGTCTTATCATTACGATCTCCCACCACAGGCTCACAAAAAGATCAGCCGTAAACCGCCTTAATCATGGGCTACCCACCCTCCCTCCCGACCACATCGATCTCCTTGTACAACTTATTCCTCTACTTAGGCCAATACCTAAGTATAGGATGGGACCAATGCCATATGTATATACCATTTTTCTGCATCACAATCCTTCTTCCGATCGCTCCTTTTCCACCTTTCTCTTATACTTAGGCTGACCAGAGCCTAAGTATAGGGGGAGCCGACGCCCACCTATATATACTCTCTTCATTTACATATCCCGACCACCTCTTTTTGCGCTCTTCTTCTATACTTAGACTATTCACAGTCTAAGTATAGGGGGGCGGACCTGTACATATATTGTTCCTTACGCTTAGCCCGAGCTATGTCTTTTTTACGCTTCTTTTGCTCTGAGGACACAACACTCGCTAAGTATAGGGGGGTATGCATATATAATGTGTATATATTTTAGCCATACCTCGTACTTTCACATAAGTCTATATGTATTTACGGGGTGGGTAATTTAAAAAAAAGAGAGAATTTTGCTACTAACACTAACTATGCCCAAATTAAAAAAAAGGCTACTTATTCATTTTTTGCATTAAAAAAATCCCTTGCATAAAAAAAATGTGTGTCTGCATTCCACACACCTGCACTTCATCCAGCATCGCATTCATTCGCATCTGTGAAAATTCATCGGTATCTGAACCAAGTTATGAGCAGAAACCGAGAGTGGTATGGACTTGACCTTAATCCACCTAATTTTCAGACGAACTTCACCGAGAAATAGGATTTTAGAAGCTTCAGGTCTTTGACTTAATTCTTTGAGTTCCACATGACAATGTGCAACGCTTGACTCTTAGTGTCTAACATGGTCTCTTCATTCTGGGTACAACTCTGGAATAAGGAATTAATTTGTACTCAAGCACTACGCACTTATTTCAACTCAGACGGGATGTTGGAAGACTGTGTGATCATCTTTTCTGGTAGCGTGGAAATCTAAAGACAGGAGTACGGGTTGAAATAAAGCTTCGGAAAAGGGATGGACGGTTGGGCACAATTTTTTTTAAGACCCAAAAAAAATGTACGGAATAAAAAGATTCTATATCCGTAGGGGCACAACAATATCCAAGCAGAACCACCAAAAATTCCAAATACAAAGAAGCATTCTACCAAATAAATATCTGACCAAAAAGGTCCAAGTTTCAAGAAACCTGCAGATCTTGGTGGAGACTCGGCTACACTGGCCATCTTCACAAGGAGAGGTGACTACACTGGCCACCTTCCAATTCTTTTCTCATTCTTCTATCTTCTTCCCCCAATTCGATTGTGAACACAACGCGACAGACCTTAGAAGGAAATACCTGACTCTCCGAGGACGAGTTACTGGAGAGGAGGTTTGCGCGGTAGTCCGACATTCTGGGTGGGAAGAGCTAAAACCTTTCACACACATGAGTCGATTGTTCAATGTTCATCGGGTATGCTTTGGGAATAGGATCGATCTAAGATGACTTTTGAGCCGAAACTGTAGCAATGATGTGTAGAACTTGAGGGCTGTTGATTTTAAAAATTCTAAGTCTCACAGAAGTTCCGACACACTATTAATCCAAAGGTTAGAGTTTAAATTCATTTTCACATTCAGCTCATGGTCTTGGTATGAAACCCAATCTCATTTCATTTTATGGCATTTCTTTTTAATGCTCAGGGACGAGCATGCTTTAAGTATAGGGGGATGATGAATCCCGAATTCATCACTCTAAATCTCATTTATTAAGCTCAAATCCCTTAAAATCAACAACATTTCGGCATCTATTCTGCATAATTAGCAATTATGCATGTTTTCATAAGAATGACATTTTAGCACAAATTTCTGCATAAAAAAAGAAGCCAAAAATCCCAGCCAAATTGAGCTGTAAATAGCCTAACTTCCCCGATTTTTATCTCATTAATGCTAACTCCGAATGACCCAAAACCACCTCCATTGTGTACATATCACTCACAATAATAAAGGAAAAATACAAAAAATAACTAACCCAAATAAGTGGACCAAATACCCAAACCCTAGTTTCAGGATTTTCGGACTAAAACCCTCATATCTCACTCATTCAGTGTCCCTTTTAATCCTACTCACTTTTGAACTAATTTACATTCAATTACCTTCAAAACAAGACCAAGTTCAAGTGAATCGGAGCTCATATGTGAAAGTTGGGTTTTTGGGCCTCTTTTGTATATGTTATTTTAGCGATTTTTGACCTATTATTTTATGTACATATTTTATCAATTCATAAAAATCCAAAAAAATTAGATTAATGTGTAATTATTTATCTCTGATTTATCATATTTTTTCAGGATTTTTATCTGATTTTAAAAATAACAAAAAATTATAAAACCCAAAAATCAAGGTATTCTATGTACATGGGATACCCCAAAAATGTCACTTTGTGCAATTGATCGATTTTGATTTTGATGTCTTAATGACAGTTGTAGATCTCATCGAGACGAGCAATTTTCGTGAAGAAACTTTTTCGATCCGAGGTCGTTTACTATTTGTTTTCGATTTTACAAAAGATTTATTTTCCGAATTATCTGGTGCTGACACGTGGCCGCACCTGGTGCCGCCACGTGTCAGCCATTTTTGGGCTTTATTATTAATGGTTTTTATAAAAAAATAATAAAAAAATAATAAAAAAATAAAAATAAAAAAAAGACCTCGCACGTGCAGCGCACGTGCCGCCCCACGCACGCGTACTGCACGTGCATCCCGCGCCCTTTATTCCTCCCCACGTGGCCTCATCTGGGCCATCCAATCTCCGCCCGATCGGACGGCCCAGGGGTCATCTTCTTCCCCAACGCCTTTCCCAAATCTCTTCTGCCGCGAATCCCTCGGCCGCCGCCCGTGATTTGCGCCGCCAATCTCGCGCCGCCTCGCAGCTAATCTATCTTCGATCACCCCCTCGGCGAATCCAATCAATCCCCTTAATCTCGCCATCTTCTTCTTCGAATCCCGGCGAATCCTAACTCGACCGCCGCCCAAATCCCTTTCCCTCGCCAACCAACCACCCACCTCCTATTTAAGACTACACCGTACCCCCAACTCCCCCCATCAGCCGATTTCATCTCTAACGGGAAGGAACTCCATCACCGAGGTGACAGCTCCGTGTCCGGCCTCCTTCCTCGAAGGTGCGGCGAGTTCCGAGCCGTCATCGACTCGTCGCAGCACCGCTCCAAGCTTCGCTGCTGAGCTGCGGTCTCCCCTACCGTCGAGCCCACGACTTCGACCATCAACGACTACTCCGCCTCTGTTCTTCGTCAACGACATCAACTACGCCCCTTCGCACCGCCGTCTTCTTCGCAACTCCACGCCATCGACTTCAACGCCTGAGCTTCTCCGACCATCTTCATCGCCTCCAACGCTTCGACTTCGCCAACTACGCCGCCTCCGCCTACTCCAGGGACCTCTGCGCCCCTCCGCCTCGCCACCGCCTCGACAGCCACCGACAACGCCTCCTCTTGCCCGTGTGTCGGCCAGAGGAAGGTCGACACTCCTCTTCCTTCGCCTTCGTCAGGACGGGCCTAAAGACCTCCTCTGCCTCTCCAAGCCACCAGCGGCCGGGCACTACGCCCGAGACCCTCCTCACGTGCCTCGCACGTGAGCGAGGGGACAACTTTCATCGAGGCCCCTGGGCAACCCCCCATTTGCAGAGCCACCCCCAGTGTCATGTGCTCCGCATGTGACTGGGTAAATTATACGCAGGCCCCCGATACTCCTCCATATTGCGCGCACGCCCCCACCGACCAGGTCACGTGCTTGTCACGTGACCTGGTGGCTATTTTGTAGAAAACTCCTCCGGAATTATTGGTAATTTCATACAAGTCCCCCCACTGCAGTTTTCTTTATTTATTTTATTTATAATATTTGCAAGTACACCCCTGTATTCCCCTTAGTTTTTGAACCTTTTCTCGACAATATTTTATCATTCCAAAAATAACATCTTATTCTACACTTAATTCTCTACATTTTGACATCTTGTGGACATTTTTGTGATTGATGGTTAATTAATAATTAATTAATTTTTGGAATTTGTTATATTTTGCCCAGTCTGAGCTCTTAAATTTGCCATTGATTAACCGTTCCTCTAAAAATCCTTGAAAAATCACATATTGTAGAGATAATTGTGCTTGACATTGTGCCCGAAAAGATTTGCATTTGCGTAAAAATCATTTTGCATAATTCAGTGTTTAATTTTTAAAGATATTAGATTTCACATTTTCAAGGTTTATGATTTTTTCTAGATCCATCACCTAGTGATAGATCTTAGATAATTTTATCTCTTGAAAATAAGTAGGTTTAATATTTATTATAATTAAATATTGAAAATCATTCTGTTTGCATTTAAAAATCAATAAAAAAATCATATTGCATCAAAAAATTCCAAAAAAATTACAGTGCACTCATTTCATCATATTTTACATTGTGACCAAATTTCGTATTTTTCGAACATCGTTTGAACGTATTTGACATTTTAGTCCCTAAAATAGATCGAAATTTGCATTTTGCACCGTTTATTGCATGGAAAATTCCAAAAAAAAAGACCGCCTCGAAAACCGAACGCAAACTTGGATAGACATAATTCTAAGTTGTTCCTTTGCCTCCTTGTGATCGACCTTGGGACTTGCCCAAGTAAAATAAACATAAAACCGCATTAATCAAATTGACGAATATTTTGTTTGGTTATTTTCTTGACCGTTTCTGATTGTCACCTACAACGCACGACTAATCATTTTTACGCACGAACAAATAAAAACAACTTTTTAAACGCTGCATTTCCGGATCCGTCACTCCATCATTCTTGTTTTGTCTTCCAGTGTTTTAATATGTTCTATATAGACTCCAGAGTAGAGATCCCATTCCCTATGCCATGTTGGCTAGGGTTTTTATGTGGTTTCGTAGGGACTGCAGAGTAGAGTACCATTCTCTGTGTCAGATGGGAGAGATCCATTTCCCCGACGAGGAGACTTCTTCAGACTCCATTCTCAAGCGATTGTGAACTCCAGTACGAGATCCTTCTTAGGTTCCTATGAGAGAGACCCATCTTCAGAGATCTACGTATGGATAATTAGCGACGCTCTTTCTTCGACCTTTTCAGAGATTGAGCAGTTGTCCACATGTTGTGGCAAGAGTTCTTTATGTAGAGACTCATTTTCAGTTGTAGTGACTCTGACAGATGCAGTACATAGCACATGCTCTCCGACGAGGATATTCAGTTGACGCACACTCCAACCCATTCGTCCTCCTCATCTATCCGTCATGAGAAGCAACGTCCTCGACAACAACCGACAGTTGTGCGTGTTGAGTTGATATTGTTTGTAGTGTGAGTTGAGTTTTCTTTCTGTTTGTCCAAGCTGAGCATTGCATGCTCCAGTTTGAGGGCGAGTGTTGGAGTATAAGTTGTATATGCCACTTATGTGCGTGATGGTTAAATGGATCTCTTCACGATCCATTTATCCCATCTAGTTGTTTAGTCCCTCACCTACCAGTTGTGGGATGTGGAGACGCAGTGAGGGCTATATAAGAAGCACTGTCCTATTGTATCCAGTGAGAAAAGTAATGAACTTATCAAGCCTTAGAGGCGTTCTCCCATGGTTATGTCCCTCTCTTTAGGGAGAGGGTTCCACGGCTAAAATCTCGTGTTCTTTTTTCTTTATCATTTATTCTGATAGGCTTCCGAATTCCTATTTTCTAACACATTGCAAAGCCAGAAGTAGACTTCATGTCCTTAGGACACCTCGCGTAATCTGCATCTGCACAAGCTGTAACGACAATGGATGTAGGTCTGCGGAATAGAAGACCAATACCATGTGAGGCCTTTAGATACCTCAAAATCATGTGGATTGCATCCATATGTGCCTGTCTAAGCTGATCAATGAACTGTCTCACATTGCTTATTGCAAAGGATATATCTGGCCTAGTGATGGTCACATAGATGAGCTTCCCAACGATCTCCATGTACCTTGTCTTGTCTACCTCCTCAGTGTCATCATCATACAATTTTTTGCTCGGGTCCATGGGAGTAGTGGCATGACTGCAATCTGCCATGCCTGTCTCAGAGCGAGGATCTGTAACATACTTCCTCTGGATCATCACAAGTCCTCGTTGGTTCCTTGCAAATTTCATTCCAAGGAATTAGTATAAACTACTAAGGTCCTTCGTCACAAACATCTGTTCGAGGAAATTCTTAGCAACCTGGATGCCTTGCTCGCCATCTCCTGTAGCAATGATATCATCAAAACAAATAAGTATGGCAACTATACCTCTTTGAGTCCTTTGAACAAATAGTGAATGATCGGCAACCGGTCTCACGAACCCGTGTTGCTCTATCAAGTCTGAGAGCTTCTAAAACCATGCTCTTGGAATATGCTTAAGGCCATAGATCACATTGTGAAGTCTGCAAACCTTCTTATACTTCCTCTTATCAATGAAACCAAGTGGCTACTACATGTAGACCTCATATTGTAAGTCACCATAAAGAAAAGCCTTCTTCACATCTTGCTGGTGGCATGGAATTAAATTTCGCGAAATTTCGACGAAATTTTGCCAAAATTTCGGTTTCGACGGATCCAGGCTTTCGAAACTACTCTATATATCGATTTCCAGGGTTTCGAGCGAAATATCGCTAGATATCGGCGATATTTCGGCTCGACTCGATATCTCGGCCGACATATGGAATCTTTCAATAAAAATACACGGATATGTCGAGATATGCCGAAATTTTGGCCGAAACTTCCCCATTTCGACCGACTTCGTGCAGAACCAGCTCCTTCCTCTTCCAAGGTCTTCTTCCTTCGAGTTAAGCTAAATTAGGCTAAATCTTCTTCGAATTCATAAATTATTTTAGGGGTTTCACTGTTAGGATGTTGATATAGCTTGGCATGGTGTTTAATTTGAGAGATTTCCCCAAAAATAGGTATAAATTTGGAGAAGAAAATTGGGGCTTTTGTGTTTTTATTGCACAATAGTGCTAGCTATGATCATTATATCTCAGATCTGAAGTTAACATGAAGTAAAACATAGTTGGAGAATATTTTGTTGGATCTATGTTAGAGGAAATTGGGGCTTTTGAGGTTTAATGTGGAACGATAATGAGTTGGGGTAGTATATATCCGGATCTTGAGTTTTGGAAGTAGAAATCATAATCAGGAAATTTTTTTGGATTAATAAAATTTAAAAATATAGAAAATCCGAAAATCATTTGTTAAATATTTAAGTTTTTGTTCATATTTTGTGTCACTTAGGTACTCTTTCTTGAAAATGGTCCCCTAATTTTGTAGGTGTAAGATCCTAATGTATAGATTTAAGGTCCTTTTTCTGTAAATCGGAAAAGTAGGTGTTAGAAATATTAACTATATAATAATTCCGAAATTAAAAACATAAAATAAATTGCTTATTCATAAGCAGTTGCATTGTATGCCAACTTAATGTTTGTTCTTGATTTTCCCCGCAGATTTCGACGTTCATATTCACCATGGCACATTCTGGCACATTCTGGTTCCGGCTCCGGTTCTTAATTTGCATATTCACCATGGCACATTCTGGTTCCGGTTCTGGATCTGACAGCTCTGATGATCAGAGGGGCGAATTCAGTGGGGACATTGGCTGGTGGTATGCGTCCGCTCCTGATGGAAATAAGGCGAAGCCGCAATGCAGTTTCTGTGGGAAGAAGTTGGGAGGAGGCGGGATCACAAGGATGAAGCAATATCTTGTTGGCAACAACAAGAATGTTGCCAAGTGCACGCGTTGTCCCAAAGATGTGAGGGACAAGGTCAAGGCGAGCTTGGACGGAAAGAAGGAAAAGGAGACGGAGAGAGTAAGAAGGGAAGAAGAAATGAAGGAGTTCATGTTCGAGAAAGAATTCAACGTCATTTCTGATTCAGACGACGTGTGTACCCCGCCGACATTAAGACTGCAAGAGAGAGGAGGGCATACAGAAGGGCTACACAAGAATCATTGAGGAGCGAGTTCGAGAGAAGAAAACTCGGTGGTGCACGGGGTGACTTCTATGGTGCAGGTGGGAGTGGGAGTGGTTCTGGAGGCGCACCAGTACCACCACCCACCAAGAAACACAAGGGGAAGGGAATTGAGTCCTTCTTGACAAGGAGCAGATCCATGCAATACAAGGCAAGCAAGGATCCGAGGCAGAAAACGGTGAAGGGAATGTTCACCAATGCACGAGAAAGGGTGGGAAAAGCCATCAACAAGCTCTTCTTTGTGGAGAGCATTCCTGCCAACATTGCAGGCGGGCCATTCTTGCAGCATGCCATTGATGAGATCGCTGCAGCGGGAACGGGAGTGAAGGCTCCTACATCTTACGAGATCATGAACAAATATCTGGGGATGGAGAAAGAGGAGATGAATGAGTACATCGCGAGTTGAGGAGGAGATGGCCAGAGTACGGGGTAACATTGATGTGCGATGGGTGGACGAGCTACACAAGGAAGTAGATCATCAACTTCCTTGTCTACTGCGATGGGAAGACAATCTTCTTGAAATCTGTTGATGCATCTGAGCATGTGAAGGACCACAGGTACCTTCTAAAGTTGATGAAGGACGTTATAAAGGAGGTTGGGAAAGAGCACATTGTGCAAATTGTGACGGATAACGGCAACAACTTCAAGAAGGCTGGTGAAACAATAATGAAGTCCAGCAGCTACGGAATTTTTTGGACACCGTGTGCTGCGCATTGCATTGATTTGATTCTTAAGGATTTCAGCAAGAGGAAGCTCGTCTCGAGGGTGGTGGAGAAAGCACGAATGATCACCACATTCATCTACAACTGCGGCAAAATGTTGGCACTGATGAGGTGGATGTGCAATGGGGAGTGGTGAGGCCTGGCATCACACTCTTTGCAACCAATTTTATTGCGTTGCAAAGCCTCAAGAAACATATGACAGGTTTGAAAATTATGTGTTGCCAAGGTGAGTGGTTCGAGATACCTGAAGCTCGGACTGAAGGAGGACGGAAGGTGGAGATATTGATCAATGATATCTCCTTTTGGGATGACGTGATTCGGGTCACGAGGATCATGCATCCAGTTGTTTCTGCATTGCGGATCGTGGATGGCGACAAGAAGCCCAACATGGGAGTCATCTACGAGGCAATGCGCTGCATGAGAGAGAAGGTCAGAGAAGCGGTTAGAAAGGGATCGAAAGCATGGTTGGACATCATAGACGAGCGATGGTCCAAGATGCTCTCACATCCTCTTCACAAGGCCAATATGTATTATGTAGAAATGGATTTTTTTTCAATTTTTTTAATTTCTATAGTTGGACATCATAAATGAGCTTGTTCGTGACTTTGTGTGCAGCTTATTACTTCAATCCTAAGTACCAGTACAAGAATGGACTTGGTAAAAATGCTGACCTTCTAGCAGCCGTACAGATTGTGATGGAGATGCTCGTCGAGGATGAGAAGTTACATATCATGTGCATGAATGAGGTAATCCTCAATTTCTTCTTAAATTTGGGGTAAACCTATGTGTGCAATGTGCAGATGTAGTACGACTCTACGACTTAAACCTATGTGTGCACTCTGCATGTTAAGTATTTCCGAGGTGCGTTGGGTTCCTTCGGTCGGATTACTGCGGTCAACGGACGGGGCAATACTCTTCCTGGTAGGGACGAAGGCAAATAAAACCATTACTTGTGTGTTCATTTATTCCTACTTTTGATTTCTCTCTTTTTCTTTTTTTGCAGCCGAATGGTGGTTGTTATACGGGATGGAAGCTCCCAACCTTCGAAGTGTGGCAGTGAAAGTGTTGTCTCAAACCGCATCTGCTGGCGGTTGTGAGAGGGACTGGAGCACGTTCAATTTGATCCATTCCAAGAGACAGAACAGGTTGGGAGAAAAGAAGCTCAATAACCTTGTCTACGTGCATTACAACTTGAGGCTGAAATTGAAACATGCAAGGGAGGGACAAGACAAAGATGACTACACGTACCCTATGGATCTTGCATACATTTTCAAAATA
This sequence comes from Ottelia alismoides, assembly GCA_037367405.1. Lineage (NCBI taxonomy): Eukaryota > Viridiplantae > Streptophyta > Magnoliopsida > Alismatales > Hydrocharitaceae > Ottelia > Ottelia alismoides. The sequence goes on along the minus strand of JAZKJV010007281.1, from coordinate 27,360 downwards.
CACGATGACGATGCTGATGATGATGTTCTCCAGAGGTGGATGGATTCCAATGGTGCCCCCGTTCTCGATCAGCCATGTGGAAGACCAAATGAGAACATAAGCCAGCAAATGGGAGCAGACGTTGGTGACTATTTGGCAAGATCCGGGTGGATTACAGACCCTGTTGGAGGGTTCGAGGGCGAGATTGATGCGACTGTTGATGAAATTCTCTCGAGTAGCTCCAAATCCAAGTCAACGTCAAAGGATGACAGTGGAGATGATGATGACGTTGTTGGCCGTGGAGGACCTGGTGGTGGTGGGGAGTCAAAATCAGGTGGGTCAAGAGGGAGTGGTCGTAGACCACAAGATACCAGACTTGAGGAAGGCCTACAAGCAGGGCGTGAATATATGGAGAGACAGCGGAACACACACGAACAATTTGTTCCAAGTCAGAGTCCAGGGCCTACGGATTACGAGTATGGTCGATGCCATCGTCTAACTGATAGCTACATGGAAGATTTGACATCATTTGTAGGTTCTTTGAACTTCATGGACATTGACAGCCCATATCGCAGAGAAGCACCAAGTCCTTTAGGCGGAGATGGATCGTCGCACGATGAGAGATCATTTGGCATCTTCCCGGAATACTTTCAAGCTCCTCCTCCAGGACCTCCTCCTCTTCCTCCTCCTCAGTATGCACCTCCATCATATTCATATGGTTACAGTGGGTATGGAGGATTCAATAGCGGAGACAACTATCAAGGTAGCCAACCTGAGCAGATCTAGGGCAGCTTCTTTGGGGGTGACAGCTACGGTTTCTTCCCTGAGTACACGCCAGTTCCTCCTCCTCCTCCACAGAGATCTTCTCCTACTCCGTCTTCGTCGTCCCGAGGATCTCAGGGCAGTAGTTCGCAGCATCGTCGTGCCACTCGTGATACCGGATCCAGTACTGCTTATCCTCGTCTCGGGATACTCATAGGCATCGATGAACACCAATACAGGCAGTATGTGATGGATTACAAGGCCATGTACTCGTACATGACATGGGAGAACTATTGCGAGTTCATTGAATCTGCGATGCGTTATGAGAGACAACAAGGAAGGGGGGGGCATTCAGATCCACCACGGAACTCTTGGTTCTGAACAAAACATGTCACCAGGTACTATATTTTAACCTTTTATTGCATTGATCAGAAATATGCATGTTCTTAATAATTTTCACTTGTTGTAAGTTGTATTGTATTTGTAAGACTATTACTCTGTTTTATTATGTATTAACAATGTTACAACAATATCACTGATATGACCGATATGTCTATATAAAGGGTATAGATGACGACTGATGGAGCGTCGCTTGTGGCAAGCGAAGGGTGTTCGTTCGTCGCGACTGGAGGTGCATGGGGACCAAGTAGTCATCGGCGGGGGTGGTGAGGTTGGAGAGAAGCGTAGAAGTGGGTCAGGCGTTGCGAAGGGGCTCGGGGTTGGGGAGTGGGTGAAGGTCACGTATGCAAAGCCTGGGAAGCGGTGCTTCCGCTGTGGTGTGAGAGGTCATGTCGCTTCTGCTTGCCGAGTGCCACCACGGTGCTTTCTTTGTGGCAAGGTGGGGCATCGCATGTCTTCCTGCTGGACTTCTCGCGATCTTGGCGGTAACAGGAACCGCTTGGGGTCGCATCGCTCGGAGCCGCGTCGAGGTGATGATGGTTCGCGTCGACGTGACGGAGGATCGCAAGGAGTCAGGGATGATGATGGTTCGCGTCGACGTGATGAAGGTTCGCAAGGAGTCAGGGATTCTCGTTCGTTTGTGCAGGTTGTTCGTGCTGGTGTCGCATTAACGAAGGAGCTGGATGTCGGTCTCTCACCGGTGGGGGGGGGGGGCGCCGATCTTTTTTACGGTGGTTTTGACGTGGGGTGTGGGTCGGGGGTTCCCCCCGTCCTGGCGTTACCTGTGCGTGTGAACTTGGCAGTTGGTGATGCGGAGCGAGGGGAGCGTTTGCATGTGGACCTGGAGGAAGGGGTGGCGCTACAGGGGGAGTGGCTGCGTGGGTTCACGCATCAGCAGGGGGCGCATGGTGCTCCTACGGAGCACCTGCTAGTTGTGGGAGTCATGCAAAGGCCTGGCGTTGGCTGGGAGGCGATTCGTGCTGCCACTTTCGGTTTCTTGGGCGTCGACTTCAGAGGGGACTTCATCATATTGGACGCCTCTAGATGCTGTGTTCGTGGGCTTTCCCCGGAGCAACGGGAGAACCTCCTTCGACATTCCCATGTTGCAGACGTCCTATGGCGGCGGGTGCGAGTTGCGGATGGTGCGGTTTCTCAGTCCGAGGTCTGCGTGGCGGAAGTGCGGGGGGTGCCTTTTCTCTCCCGCACGGTGCACGCCCTTTCCAAAGTTATCAGTTGTTGGGGGCAAGTCTTGGCTGTTCTCGACGATGGCCTTGCGCCGGGCGCAGATTGGACGTGTGCGCGGCTCCTCGAGTGCTCTCCGACTTTTCTCAAGTCTATGGTTGGCAAGGTTATCTTTGAGAGTATGACTCTTGGCCGCTGGACCTTCAAATTGGAATTCTTTTTCATTTCACCGGCGGCGGCGCAGGACTCTTCACCGTCTTCCCCGGTCGCACGCGGAGGCAGATCGGACTACGGACTAGGGCTCGACGGCTCGCCTTCTTCTCGCCACATGTCCAATCTCAGGGATGTTTACGAAGCGTCGCCTGGTGAGTGCAGTTCCCCTGGGCTGTCATCTGAGCCCCCTTGGGACGCGTGCGCGGATCTTGACAGTCGTACTTTGGTGGCTTTGGACTTTCTCGAGGTCGATACACATTCCATAATTCCTTCTCTTCTGCCGGCGGATTCTCTGCAACTGGATTTTTCGAGGCACGTGATAAGGTTCCCTTTGCAACCATTATTCGGATCTGTCCCTATCGGTTCGTGGGCCCCTTTGCGGGTTCAACCCGATCCGATTCTATTTTCAGAGCCTCTCTCTTGGACAACCGAATATCTCTGTCCAAAGCCCATTGCTTCGGTGGCTTTATCTTCGATGGCTCATCTGGAGGAAATTGCTTCGCCCCATGTCATGTTGTCGGCTATCTCCATGTCTTCCTAGGGGTCTCCATCTGCTCCGTCGTCGCCTGAGGCTACTCCTACGATTCTCTCCCCCTTATCTCAGGGGACTCCATCGCTGGTGGAGGGAATACTGGGGGGACTTTTGGTGGCGTCCTGGTTTGTTCTTCGGGGAGAGCTAGCGTCTCCCTAGCTACAGGGAGTTCTCCCCCATCTCGATTTGGTAAAAGCTACAGTAGGCGAGTTCATTCACGCCTTGGAGATCCATTGCTTTCTTCTTGTCAGACGTTGCGCGAGGCGGTGGCGGAGGCGGCAGACCTCTCTCTAATTGGGGGTCGTTCTCTTGGTGTTTAATGAAGATTTTATCCTGGAATGTTCGAGGTCTTGGGGACCTTGATCGGAGGCGCGCTTTGGGCTCGCGTTTTTCCGAGTGGGATTGCGACATTGCATTTATTCAAGAAACAAAGTTGTCCGCGGTGGATGAAACTATGTGGAGGTCCTTCGGTGCTGGGACTTTGGATGCCTTTCGCTCTCTGGACGCGGTTGGCGCGGCGGGCGGGATCATTTTGGCTTGGCGCTCGTCGAGGTTCTCCTTCTCCTCCATGCGGGTTGGGAGGCACTCGTCGTCTGTGGTTTTGTCTAGGACTGACTCAAACGATTCTGTGGCATTCACTTGTACTTACGCGCCTACCTGCCATGTCACTCGACGGGAACTTTGGGAGGATTTACGTAGGACGCCTATGCTTTTGCGGATACTCCCTGGCTTTTGGGGGGCGATTTTAATGTCACCTTGGTCTCTCAGGACCGTCCTCGTGGCCGTGGGGGGCAGGACCCGGGTTCATCGGAGTTTATGGAGCTCATTCGGGATTTGGCATTGGAGGGGATGGTGCCCAATGACATTACCTATACTTGGAGGAATAACGTTTCCAGATCGCGGATTGATAGATTTTTGGCGAATGTCTGTTTGATGGAGGCCTTTCCGTTATGCGCGGTGTCCTCTCGACCGCGATCTTTCTCTGACCACAACCCCATTATTTGGGATTCGGGGGAAGATCTTCGTCCTAGAGGGCTCTTCCGTTATGAAAGGTGTTGGCTACTGGAGCCAAGCTTCAAGGACCTGGTGCGGGATCATTGGGCTCAGACCATGCATGTGGGTAGTGCTGCCCGCCGATTCGATCACAAACTCACATCTCTCAGGAAACTTTTGGCATCCTTTAAAAAGGAATCTCGACTGGCACGTATTGTGGTTCGAAAGGAGGCTGATGATGTAATTATGAGATTGGATCGTGTTGAAAACGAGAGGGATTTGCAGCCGGCAGAGTTGGCTGAGCGTGCTGCGGCCGCTGATTTGGTTAGGGCGGAGGACAGGAAGAGGACGATTGAATGGCGCCAGTGTTCGCGATTGCGGTGGATTAAGGAAGGTGATGCGAACACTGCATTTTTTCACCGGGTTGCCAGTTGTAGACGGCCATCCAATTCTATTACTTCTCTTATGGTCAATGGCTCCCTCATTCAGGGGGAGAAGGAATTGGGAGATGCTCTGGGGGCACATTTTAAAGGGGTTTTTGGGCGCCACGCTTCGCGGTCGTGGAGGTGGTCTGGGCATTGGGCTCCCACCCTCTCACCGTTGGATGCGGCGGCACTTATCAGACCTTTCACTATGGAGGAGCTCAAGGGGGCCGTTTGCGATCTCAACATGGACGCTGCCCCGGGACCTGATGGGTTCCCCGTGTCATTTTACCGTGACTTCTGGGACGTGGTCGCTAATGATGTTATGGACGTTGCGCGCGATTTCTGCGCTGGAAACCGTGGATTTGACAAAATCAACAGGGCTCTTATTGTTTTGATTCCCAAATCTTCTCCGGCCAATCGCATTGAGGACTTTCGTCCGATATCTATTTCCAGTGGCATCTATTTGATAATAGCTAAGGTTCTGGCCAGGAGGCTAGCGCCCCTTCTCGACGCGCTCATCTCGCTTTCACAGGCCACATTTGTTCGAGGGAGGCAAATTATCGACTGCTTTGCGGTGGTTTCTGAAATTATCGAGACTTGGCGGAAAAATTCTACGAAGGGGATTTTATGGAAGATTGGCTTTGCTAAGGCCTACGATAGCCTTGATTGGCGCTTCTTGTGGTCGGTTCTTAAAAGGAGGGGGTTCCCGCCGGCTTGGATCTCTTGGGTGCGGCGATGTGTCACCACGACCTCCCTTTCCGTTCTTCTCAATGGGTGCCCGGTTGGGGGCTTCTTTCAACCAAGGAGGGGGATGCGGCAGGGGTATCCCCTCGCTCCCCTTCTATTTGTATTGGCCGTTGATGTATTGCCTCGAATGATTGATGGTGTGGCGGCGGCGAGTCTCACTCGCGGATGCTCTTTTGGGCCCTATCATGTTCCACTAATTCAGTTTGCCGATGACACTATCTGCTTTATCGAGGGTGGTACCTCCGACGTCTCCGGTATGGCTACTACCCTTCAACTCTTCAGCGAGGTTTCGGGCCTTTTCATCAACGGGAATAAGTCCAAGGTGGTTCCCTTCGCTATGTCGCAGGCGGAGGTCTTGGAGTGTGGCCGGCTGCTGGGCTCTTCCCCTGGCGGCCTCCCTTTTGATTATCTTGGCTTGCCTTTGGCGGTGGGCCGCACCAGGATTCGTGATTGGAAGGTGGTGGTGGAGAAGATGGAGGATCGCTTGACCGGGTGGCGCGCGGCTCTTCTCTCCAGGGGCGGTTGGTTGGTTTTACTCAAATCCGTATTATCATCAATCCCAATCTATTTTCTATCTGTACGAGGTATGCCTAAGGGGATTCGGGTGATGTTGGAAAAGTGTATGCGGGGCTTCCTTTGGGGGAGGAAGGGGGAAGGGAGAAGGGGGGTGCATTTGGTGGGGTGGGCTGATGTTACGCGGCCTAAGCGGGAGGGGGGCTTGGGTGTGAGGCGTGTGGACGTGGTGAATGAAGCCCTTTTGCTCAAATGGGTTGCAAGGGTTTGGGGTCGGGAAGATAATTTCATGTTGAATATTCTGAGGCAGGCGGTGGGGGCGGAGATGATCTCCGCTTCTCGGGGGAGACTCCCCGTTCAAACTTCTACTTTCTGGCGTGGTGTGATTTGTGCTCTAAACCGCAACAGATCCTTCTTTAAACCTATGCTCGGCGATGGGAATTCGTTTCGTTTTTGGACCGATGATTGGACGGGGAGGGGTGCTCTCAAGGATTTATACCCCCGTTTGTACGCCTTGGTGGACGACAAAGACGCTACTGTGGCTTCTTGCTGGGACGATGGCTGCTGGTGCCCTATGATTGCTGATAATTTATCGGATCAGCGCTTGGACGATTTCATTTCCATGTTGGCTACCCTTGCGGACGCTTCCACGCCCACTGCGGGTCGTGATCATTTGGCTTGGAAGGGTGGCACGTTCTCTACTAGGAAGGCATACCAGGATCTTATTATTCCCGATGCGGGGGATGACGCTACTTTTTTGCGTGATTGTAGATTCTTTTGGGGACTCAAGCTTCCTGAGCGCATTGGCGTATTCCTCTGGCTGCTTCGGCGACGTATATTGTTAACTCGCGATCGTTGTGCAATTATGTTTCCCAATGTTACGCACACTTGTGGTCTCTGCGACACAGAGAGGGAAACCATCGAGCACCTATTCTTCGAATGTGACCGTGTTCGTGCTCTTTGGGAAGACCTGGACTGGATCAATATCTCCACCTTTGCTTCTTTCTGCGAGAGCTTGGTGAATTCCAGGGGTAGGCCTAGGAGGGAATTGTTGGACCTGTTTGCACGTCTGTGGAGCATTTGGTTGGGAAGGAACGAGGCCTTATTTGCTAGGCAGCGGTTCTACCGGGAGAATATTTTTATTTTGGCGACGCGTTTTATTGTTGATTGGGATTCTGGGTAGCGCGATTTGTATACGGCGGGGGGGGATCTATCCTTGGATGCCTCCCGGGGTATAGTTTTGGGCTTATGCTTTTCTTAGCTCTTGTAAATACTTTTTACTTTTCTTTTTAATGACATTGGGGCGAACACCATTGAGTGTATCCCCCTCCTTTTGAGCATAAAAAAAGGGTATAGATGACCAATATGTGTGAAATAATTGTGTATTTGTATGTTATTTATTGTTCTAATAACTTGGAATATCGAAATTTTCAATAAAATTGGGAAAAATCGGATTTTTGAGTCTTTTCCGACTTTTCCACCGAAGTCATCGAAATTTCCCGAAATTTTGGCGAATTTCGGTATTACAGGCCACCGAAACGAGATCGAAGTCGAGATTTCGAACCTTGGCTGGTAGAGGGGGCCAATCCTGTGTCGCTGTAATAGAAAGATGTATACGCAGAGTAGAATGCCTGGCCAATGGAGAGAAGATATCTAGATAATCTATTCCATATGTTTGGGTGAACCTACACGCAACAAATCTCGCCTTGTAGCGGTCTACACTGTCATCTGCTTGGTGGTTTACCGTAAACATCCACTGGCATCCAATAACAGATGCTCCAATAGGAGCTACAACAAGGCTTCAGGTGCCATACGGCTGCAACACGACCACCCCCTCCTCCATGGCAAGATGCCACTGACTATCCTGTATGGCATACTGAAATGTCCATGGAATCTACGTGCAGATAGTGCCACGACAAATCTCTTGAAGTCCTCTGCGAGTCTGCTCAAGGAGACTTGGGCTGGAAGAGGATATGTAGCACAAGTATGTCTCTGGTTTACAGAGTAATAGTCACATCTATATCATCTTCCACCTCCTGAACCTGTAAGTTACCCTCCTGAGAGGGTACCTGCTCATCCTTTAAAGCATTCTGCTGCATAGACAACTCAATAGTGCATTCAGTAGAAATAATGTGCTCATTACGTACCTGAGGCGTGCTGGATGATGGGGAAGGTCGATAAGCAGGGGAACATCGTGAGACCTAGTATTGCGTCACAATACTAGGCGACAATCTCGGGGCAGCTTCATGAGCAGATGGAGGTACTGGAGGAGGTGGTGGTGGTGGAGGTGATAATGCATGTACTGGAGGTGGTGCAACATTAAGAGGGGATCAACATGTCACCTGTAAGAGAAAAATACATAACAAACTCAAAGAATGTAACATCAACACTAACAAAGTATTTCCACCGAAGCGGATCGAAAGAACGGTACCCCTTATGCATACAAGAGTAGCCAACAAAGACACACTTGACAACTCTAGGGGAGAGCTTATCGTGACCTGGCATCAGATTGTGAACAAATGTCACACAACCAAACACTCGGAGTTTATGGGAGAATATGTCCTCGGAAACACAATCGAGAAAGGAACATTTTCTCCCGAAATAGAAGATCGCATGCGATTCACCAAGTATTAAGCTGTAATGGCCACATAACCCCAGTAAGAATGAGGAGCACAACTTTGAATAAAAAGAGTTCGGGTCACATCGAGTAAATGACGGTGTTTGTATTTGACAACGTCGTTCTGCTGGTATGTATAGGCTCACGAGCTCTGGTGTACGATGCCAAGAGGCTTGAGAAACTCGGATAGCTATAAAATGTAGAATTCTAAGGTATTGTCAGAATGCAAATACTTGTCAGTAGCAGACTGTTCTTTGTTTCATTAATAAAGGTTTTAATGACAGACTGAACTTTAGACTTATTCTTTAACAAAAAGACCTAAGAAAGTCTAGAGTAGTAATCTACAGTAACAAGATAAAAACATTGTCCTTGGTGATTAGGAAGACGACTTGGACCCCAAATATCTAAAGGAAGGAGCTCAAATAACTGAGAACTGCTCCGATTATGATGAGACGGAAACAAATAGCAGTAATGTTTCCCAAGATGGCAAGCCTCGCACTGGAAGGAAGATTATTTGGAGATCAATGGGAGGACATGACACAACTTTTGCAGAGGAAGGTGACCAAAACGAAGATGCCACATGTATGGTAAGACTAGTTCAATAGGAAAAGTAGAAGCATCAACATGAGGAGACTGGACCAGTCTGTAGGTGTGACGCCCCTAGGATCCGGGTAGTCGACAAACCAATTCCATCCATACACATTCTTACATTCAAATACGTGACATACACATAAGCAGGAGAAATAGCACAATTCACTGAAATTTAAAATTTTCTTTTCTTTCATGATCTGTTCAATATCACATTCCACTGATCATTTCCATGTCCACAAAATATGCATGTAAGCATAAATAAAGAGGTCCACAATTATACATATTACATGCCATGTCTCTCAACAAAATGATACAAGTAAAGGATAGTAAAACTACTTACAACTGTACCACAAAAAGTGTCGTAAAGCTGCACAAAAAGTGATGGTGCCTCCAACAATCACTGCTGCGAACCTGTGGATCCACATGTAGGTACGTTATGAGCAAAGTTGCCCAATACGATTTAAACAAAACTACACAAAAACAAGCAGGATATAATTTAAATGTGTGCAAAAGAACAACTGTGTAACTGGTCTCACAAAGAATTATATTTTTAATTTTTTTCTATTGTTGATCTGGATAAGGATATGAGTAACCAAGCTTCGTGGATAGTCTGTGGTCTTGGTCTGGATGAGACCTCACACTATAACTCTAAGGTAAAAGAAAACACCTTAGGGTTGGGGTGTCTCCGTAGGCATGCGGTGTGGTACAATGCATCCTAACTAAGTTCCCAACACGTCCACTTAGCCTCACTTCACAATTGTACTTCCGATTCAAAAATTAGATTCCAACCTGCGAATCATCGCGACAATCCTATCCTCCTTATGCACAGGAGATTCACGTCCCATCACCAACTTCATTAACCACATTCCCCTCTTAGCGCTCCCACTCGGAATACCGGTCAATGTGGCCTACATTGGCCTGTACACGTGTGTTAACTCTAAGTGACAAGCGAAGCACTAGTCGACCAACCATGACTACTTGGCCCACGCTCGAGCACCGGGCTAAAGCACGCAAGTGCCGAGGCCAACACCGACAGATTAGCACCTCGGTGTGCCAAGCAACATGTCCCCCAACCATCGCAGCTATAATAGCTTGGGATCGCGGTCATCTAGGCTTCTACCCGGTCCCCAAGGGTGCATGCCCAATCCCTTGTGGCACGTAACTCTATTTACGCGTACATCATGAAATCTCATCCCCATGACAATAATCACCTTGAACGAGATTGATGCTAGCTCTTGATAAAAAGCAAAGTTGAATTTATTGGACTCTCAATCTTCTAAAATAGCATATGCTCAAGTGCAACAAGTTGCTACAGTCCAAATGCCTATACCATATTTCAAAGTGGTTCTATTTGGGCAGTAATTGAGATTAATAACTAAATATTTCTTGACAGATAAGTTAAGTATATCAAATGTAGAATATGTCCATGTGACAAGGTCACTTCTATTTTCATGATTACAAGCATCGTTCTGAACAACCGACTCTTTGTTTTGTATCATCGATAATATTTTTTTTTTCTGCATAGTACACAGATCAAGAAATTCCAAGGCCTCATTTTTTTCCTCCTTTAAGTTGCAATCGCTAATAGATTTTATAAAACTGTAACAAGATACACCTCTAAGCAGGGGATGCATTGCAATGTTTTATAAAAAAAATCCATACAGAATGTTGCCATCAACTTTCGTTAATCTGATTTGGCTATGATTAGCTACATCGTTTTGCTCAAGAATAATACTTCGACGTTCATTAAAGCACTTCCATACAACACCTGCTTGTATAGATACGCATATCCACACACAGAGCACATACGGATATGCATATTTTTACTGAAGAGGCATCATCCCATGGAACTTGGTACTATTTTTTTCCCCTCAAACACAGCCACACAACATATATGTGAAAACCTGTGTGCTGTATAAAACAATATGCTTTATAATTCTGATGTTGAAAAAGAAAGATAAGTATTCTAAATCCAACGATATGTGAGCTCATTCTTCTGGATGATTTCTATTCAATAACCATATCTCCAGTCAAACGACAACATGAAGACATAGAGGGAGGCCCCAAATGCACACCAACTTTCATAGTCTAGGACTATGAGTACACAGAGAATCTAACCTTCACGATCAGCTCTATGATGTTTCAAGCAAACAAATTCGACAAAAACATGTAGATCCGACAACAAGAGGAAGGGGAACAACGTACTAAGCTTATAGTGAGGAGGGTAGATGATTGAAATTTGTGTGGACACCACAGCATATGGAAGGAGAGATCGTACCTTCTCTAGGCGAGCACGGCTTCGGATCGTTGATCCGAGGTGTTCCAGTGACCCTTGGTGAAGGAGAGGGAAGAGGAATGGAGGAGGGGAGAGATGGAGGTTGGAGGAAGAAGAGGTTGGGCGATTTGGGCGAGGTTCACGAAGGGGGGAGGGTAGAATATACAGGTCCAACCTGGATTCGGATCCGGATTTGGATCTGAATGTGACTTGTACCCCTCCTTGCTAAAATGACCATAACTCGAGCTCCCGAAGTCAGATTTTTGTGTTTTGGACTTGTTGGAAAGTATCGACGAGCTCTACGTAATGGACTACTCAAATAAATTTTTTAGTTACTGAAATAAAAGCAGATTTGCAATTAAGCCCAGATCCAGTTGGATTTTGCATTTTAGTCCCTCTTCGGTTTTTCGGGGTTTTCACATCATAAAAATCTCAAAGGAAATCTCGTCCCCGAGACTTAGGATGACTTTAGTCGATTTCAATGTCCGAGCCCCATTGTGCCTAAGTCTCACAGAGAAATGTGCCCATAAAAATCTCAAAGAGAACAAAACCCATAAAAATCTTAAAAGAACTCGACTATGGTTTCAGTTCCATACATGTGAACAATTGAGGGTATTTCTCCCTCATGTCCGCCTTAGGTTCCCACGTCGCCTCTTCGACATCTTGGCTTCGCCACAGGGATTTGACCAAAGGGATCTCCTTCCGCCTCAGTCTCTTGACTGCATGGTCCAAAATCTGCACTGTCTCTTCTGGGAAGGAGAGGTTTGGCTCCACCGCCAAGTCCTCGTAGCTGATCACGTATCGTGGATCTCGGATGTACTTCCGCAGTTTTGACACGTGGAATACGTCGTGGATTCCCTCGAGGTGTGGGGGGAGGGCCACCCTGTAGGCTACTTTCCCGACACGGGCCAAAATCTCGAATGACCCCACAAAACGTGGTGCTAGATTGCCCTTTGCACCGAAATGTTGTATGCCCCTCATTGGGGACACATGTACTATCACGATGTCCCCGACCTGTGATCATGAAAAAAGCTTAGACATGCGAGATGGACTAAGAATTGCCCATTTGGGAATGAATGCATGACTACATATCTAAAACTCGAGATTTCTACGCCACTGGTCGCGTAGCTCTTCTGACGGCTCTGCGCGGTCAACAGTTTCCTCCTAGCAGTCTTCATTACCCTGGATTTCTCCTCAATGATCTACGTGGTGAACATGGTGTTGTCACCCACCTGCTGTCAACACAAAGGATTGGTGCATCGCCTCCCATACAATGCCTCAAATGGTGCCATGCCTATACTGGCATGGTAGCTATTGTTGTATGCAAACTCAACTAGTGGGAGGTGATTCTTCCAAGATCCCTTCCACTCAACCACACATGCTCGTAGTAGATCCTCCAAGGTCTGAATGGTCCTCTCAGACTGCCCATATGTCTGTGGATGGTAGGCTGAACTCATATGTAGCTCTGTCCTCAAGGCTCTCATTAACTCTCCCCAGCAGTGTGATATGAAACGAGAATCTCTGTCTGACACTACTTCCTTGGGTATCCCATGCAATCGAATGACGTGCTGAATATATAACTTGGATAGTTGCACTGGTGTATATGCCATGATGACCGAGATGAAATGGGCTGACTTGGTCAATCGATCAACGATGACCCATATCGCATCAAGCCCTCCAGGGGTGTGCGACAATGATGTGACAAAATCCATGGAGATACTCTCCCATTTCCACACCAGAATGGGATGAGGCTGCAGTAAACCAGGAGGCCTCTGGTGTTCTGCCTTCACCATCTGGCAAGTAAGATATCTGCTAACATGTTCGGCTATGTCCTTCTTCATGCCTTCCCACCAAAAGTGTTAGCGGAGGTTCCTGTACATCTTGGTGCCACCTGGATGTATGGAAAGTCTCGAGCTATGCGCCTCATCCAAGATCTCTCTCCTCAGCTCCTTGTCATCTGGGACACACACACGGTCCCCCTTCCATACAATGGATTCACGAACTCGAATTCCATCGAATTCATCCTTCAAGCATCTGTGGTACAAGTCTTGGATCCTCTGATCTGTTTGTTGCCCTTGGATGATCCTGTTCCACAAGCTGCTGTACTTGGCTGGTACTATCACTGCATCGGATGTGCCCTCAAATGGATGTTACTCACTAAGTGTAGCAAGCACATCCCAAGTCTGCAACCAGGCTGTCGAATCCTCAGTGTATGGCCGCCTACTCAAAGCGTCTGCTACCACATTCTCCTTATCCGGAGTGTAGGAGATGGTACAATCATAATCTTTTAGCAGTTCCATTCATCGCCTTTGCCTCATATTCAAATCTTTTTGATCAAAAATGTATTTGGGACTCTTGTGGTCTGTGAAGATCTCAAATGTCACCCCATACAAATAATGACGCCATATCTTTAATGCAAAGACTACGACCGCCAATTCCAAGTCATGAGTGGGGTAGTTGCGTTCATGGTTCTTCATTTGTCGTGACGCGTATACCACAACCTGTCCACACTGCATTAACACTGCACCTAAGCCCTCCTTGGAAGCATCCGTGTACATGGTGAAATCTAAGGTAACAGAAGGAAGGGTGAGGATGGGCACAGAAGTCAATCGCTCCTTTAGCGTTCGGAAGTTCAACTCACATTTGTTGCTCCAAACAAATGGAACATCCTTCTTTGTTAACCAGGTGAGGGGTAGAGCCAACTGAGAATACCCTCTGACAAACCTCCTGTAGTACCCAGCGAGGCCAAGGAAACTGCGAATATCTGTAACCGTCTTGGGCCGCTCTCAAGACACCACTGCCTCTATCTTGACGGGGTCAATTGACTCCCCCGCCCCAAAATCACGTGGGCAAGAAAAGCCACATCAGAAAGTCAAAATTCGCACTTGCTGTATTTAGAATACAACTGAGCTCTCGAAGCGTCTCTAGTACGATGCGACGATGAGACTCATGCTTGTACTCATCACGAGAATAGAGTAGAACATCGTCAATGAACAAGATCACAAATCTGTCCAAATGCGGACGGAAGACCCGGTTCATCAAATCCATGAATGCGACAGGTGCATTCGTAAGTCCAAACGGCATCACCAAGAACTCGTAGTGGCCATATCTAGTGCGGAATGCAGACTTCATTACATCGGCTTCCTGGCTTCCTTGATCCTCAACTGATGATATCCCGACCGCAGATCAATCTTAGAGAACACTGCTGTTCCCTTGCAACTGGTCAAATAGATCATTTATCCTGGGAAGTGGGTAACAGTTCTTGTCTGTTCTCTTGTTTAATTGCCTGTAGTCTATGCATAGCCTTAGGGATCCATCCTTCTTCCTCACGAAGATGACTAGGGCTCCCCATGGTGACGTACTGGGGCGGATGAATCCCTTCTACAACAACTCCTGCAACTGTACCTTGAGCTCCTTGAGCTCATCTGGTGCCAACCTTTATGGAGGGATAGAAATCGGCTGTGTATCTGGCAATAGCGTGATCTCAAACTCTATCTCTCATACTGGCGGTAATCCAGGCAGTTCATTTGGAAATACATCAGGGAACTCATGCACAACTCTGACATCCTCTATCATCTGATCTTGTGCTACTGAGTCTACCACGTAGGCAAGGTAGCCTATGCAACCCTAGGTAAGAAACTGTTTTGCCCTCAAGGCAAAAATGCACTCAATCCCGCCATCAAAGGTGCACCCGTCAAACTGAAACGGCGGTACCCCAGGTAAGTGGAAGACCACTGTTATCCCCAAAACAGTCCAGGCACGCGTGGTGCCTCTCTGTCCAATCCATGCCCAGGATGATATCAAAATCCTCTAATTGTATCAGCAACAAAAATGCGGGCATTTCATGTCCACCTAACTGCACAACTACATCCTCCACTGCTTTGCGGATGATGAACAATTGGCCGCTTGGGCCCTTGATGTAGTACGAAGAAGCATGATATTAAAAGGCGCGCCTCGAGGCGGTCGAGGCGTACGCCTCGAGGTGAGGCGAGCCTTTTTAGCCTCGAGGCGTGCGCCTCGGCCTTGTCCAGTGAGGCGTGCGCCTCGACTGGCTGAGGCGTAGCCTCGAGGCGTTCCGCCTCGAGGCGGTCGAGGCGTTTTCCGAGGCGTTTTTGTTTTTTTTAAAGATTTCTTGTCTGATTTTGATAGTTACATGGTGGTTTGAGAAGCTTATAAATATATACTTGTTTAGGATAATGATTATACAAGTTAAATGCCTAAATCTGATGTTTCTTTCGTAACCATACTCCACATTTACTATTAATTATGTGTAACTATTTCAGCAAACTACTTCATGTTTACTATTAATTATATCTAACTATTAATTTATGCAAAATGTATGCTTAAATTTGACCTCTTTCGTATTCATATGCTTGAATTTGACCTATTTCATATTCTAATTTACCATTAACATGCCAAATTATTTTAGTGAACGCTTACTATTACATCCTTAAACATATAAAAATGTGTATACGAATTCGAATCCTCATAAAAGAAAAAAATATACAACCGTTCTTCACCTGGGTATAGTAGAACATATAGTTAGGATTCAAATCATATGATTCATATCAACACCTTGGATATTTATAATGACAACTACAGCCAATCCCTTTTAGATAATTTTTTAGTGATAGTTATAAGTTATAACCAATGATTTTCTTTTGATTAGGTAGAAATTTAGAAAGGTTTATGGCATTGAGTCATTGATATATCATTTTTTCATGTTCTTATCTTCGTAATATCATCATATATTACATTGTTATATACTATATGTTTGTCAGATTATATTATTTCATCAATAAATATATGTATTATATATTATATATTTATTTTTCTATACAAAACTGAGGCTTACGCCTCGACCGCCTCGAGGCTACGCCTCGCCTCGCTTCCAGGGAAAACGCCTCGTTCCGCCTTTCGTTTTTTCAAACCTTGCGAAGAAGCAACCTCCATCACTGACTTGCCCAACGTGGGCACCATATGATGTGCAAGAAAGGAATGTGTAGCCCCTGAATCAAACAGTGCATGTAAAGACGTCCGATGAGCTAAAATTATACCTTTGACGACTGATCCAGAAGCGTGGGCCTGCTCTTATGTTACTGCATTCAGCTGTCCTCGCCATGGAGCATTAGATCCCGGCGTCCCGCAACACTGACTGTTTGCTGTGGGGCTCGCTGGGAGTCACGGCCTCCTCGACGGGATCCTGATCTCTGAAACTGGCTGGAAGATCCAGTTGGTCTTCCACTCTGTTGCTGCTGCGCGCCTGAGCTGCTTGTACGCAAAGATCATTGGGCCTTGAAGTGGCCCGGCTGTCTACAACGGTAACAAGTGCGACTATCTGCCTGTGAGAAGCTCGCACCAGAAGCGGAACTGCCGCCCCCAAGTCCACGACTCTGTGTCTACATAGGGGGGCGAGAGGCGTCCTGCCAAGGCCTGTCCCAAGGTAGGCGATAGTGCGAACCTGCTAGTGGATGGTGTTGCCGCTGTCGGGTGGTGGCGACGGTCTCTACGAAACCGAGAGAAGTCCCGACGTGCAACTTGGCTAGGCTGGGGTGGAGGTAGCTGCGAATGACCCCCATGCAATCGACGTTGTGTGGCCTCCCACTTTGTCACCTTTGCAGTAACCTCCTTAATGGAGGTAAGGTCCAAGGTGGAAAGTCTGTCCTGAACTTCCTCGCGCATCCCTTGGATGAACTTTTGCAAGTTCTCCTGAGGGTAAGTAGTCGTAGCAGGGGAATGGCGAGATAACTCTGTATATCGGATCATATACTCTTGGGCTGTCATCGACCCCTGTGTCAATTTAGCAAACTCTCGCCTCTGATCGTCCACACAACGGTTCGGGTAAAACTCTGCACGGAACTCGTCAAAGAAGACCTCCCAAGTGATGGGCTTGGTCAAGTGCTCCTTGGTGGCATTCCACCATCGCTCAACATACCCGGTAAGAGGGTACTCAGCAAAAGATACCCAAGTATCCGCGGGTGCACGTATCATCCTCAGAACCTTGGACACCTCTGACATCCAAAGCTCTGCATCGTTCGAGGTGGTAGTACGGAAGAACTGTGGTACTGCCGCCCATTGGTATGCTGCGTAAGTGCTCTGATGCTTCTGCAAAGTATCCGCATCCTCTGGCTGCTCAGGCTCCATAGAGAACGACAAGTCGACGCTCTCCTCCCCATCGTGAGCGGGACGGTAGGAGGAGTCTTGCTGCTGGAGTTGCTGCTCAAGTGCCTCTTGGCGTTGCTGGATCCCTTGTACCGCCTGTACAAGGAGAGCCAACTGCTATACCGCATCCTAGTCTACGCGCGGCGGCATGGTTCTGCACAAAGAACCAATGCATTAGTACTGACTTTTCTTGAGAGAGACAAGTGGACATAGATGTAATCGTGCTATTCTCCTATGGAACACTATCAAATATTCTAATACTAATGAGGAATCATATGCGTGAAAAGGAATAGAGTATCACGGCTCTGATACCAAGCTGTGATGCCCCTAGGACCCGGGTACTCGGCAAACCAATTTCATGCATACACATTCCCACATTCGAATACTTGACATACACATAAGCAAGAGAAATAGCACAATTTATTGAAATTTAAAATTTTCTTTTCCATTCATGACCTGTTCACAATCACATTCCACTGATCATTTCCATGTCCACAAAATATGCATGTAAGCATAAATAAAGAGGTCCACAATTATACATATTACATGCCATGTCTCTCAACAAAAATGATACAAGAAGGATAGTAAAACTACTGACAACTGTACCATAAAAAGTGTCGTAACGCTGCACAAAAAGTGATGGTGCCTCCAACAATCACTGATGCGAACCTGCGGATTCACACGTAGGTACGTTAGGAGCAAAGTTGCCCAATACGATTTAAACAAAACTACACAAAAACAAGCAGGATATAATTTAAATGTGTGCAAAAGAACAAGTGTGTAACTGGTCTCACAAAGAATTATATTTTTAATTTTTTTCTATCGTTGATCTGGATATGGATATGAGTAACCAAGCTTCGTGGATAATCTGTGGTCTTGGTCTGGATGAGACCTCACACTATGACTCTAAGGTAAAAGAAAACACCTTAGGGTTGGGGTGCCTCCGTAGGCATGCGGTGGGGAACAATGCATTCTAACTATGTTTCCAACACGTCCACTTAGCCTCACTTCACAATTGTACTTCCGATTCAAAAATTAGATTCCAACCCGTGAATCTTCGCGACAATCCAATCCTCCTTATGCACAGGAGATTCACGTCCCATCACCAACTTCATTAACCACAGTTCCCGGAACTCCCCTCTTAGTGCTCCCACTCGGAATACCGGCCAATGTGGCCTACATTGGCCTGTACACGAGTGTTAACTCTAAGTGATAAGCAAAGAACTAGTCGACCAACCATGACTACTTGGCCCGCACTCGAGCATCGGGCTAAAGCACTCATGTGCCGAGGCCAACACCGTCAGATTAGCACCTCGGTGTGCCAAGCAACATGTCCCCCAACCATCGCAGCTACAATAGCAGTTGGGATCGCGGTCATCTAGGCTTCTACCCGGGGCCCCAAGGGTGCATGCCCAAGCCTTTGTGGCACCTAACTCTATCTACCCGTACATCATGAAATCTCATCCCCATGACTATAATCACCTTGAACGAGATCGATGCTAGCTCTTGATAAAAAGCAAAGTTGAATTTATTGGACTCACAATCGTCTAAAATAGCAGATGCTCAAGTGCAACAAGTTGCTACAGTCCAAATGCCTATGCCATATTTCAAAAAGTGGTTTCATTTGGGCAGTAGCTGAGATTAATAACTAAATATTTCATGACAGATAAGTTAAGTATATCAAATGCAGAATATGTCCATGTTACAAGGTCGCTTCTATTTTCATGATCAAAAGCATCGTCTTGAACAACCGACTCTTTGTTTTGTATCATCGATAATATATTTTTTCTGCACAGTACACAGATCAAGAAATTCCAAGGCCTCATTTTTTTCTTCTTCCTGTAAGTTGCAATCGCTAATAGACTTTATAAAACTGTAACAAGATATACCTCTAAGCAGGGGATGCATTGCAAAGTTTTATAAAAAAATCCATACAGATTATTGCCATCAACATTCGTTAATCTGATTTGGCTATGATTAGCTACATCGTTTTGCTCAAGAATAATACTTAGTCGTTCATTAAAGCACTTCCATACAACACCTGCTTGTATAGATACGCATATCCACACGCGCACATACGGATATGCATATTTTTGCTGAAGAGGCATCATCCCATGGTACCTAGATACTATTTTTTCCCCTCAAACACAGCCACACAACATATATGCGAAGACCGGGGTGCTGTATAATACTGTATGCTTTATAATTCTGATGTTGAAAAAGAAAGATAAGTATTCTAAATCCAACGATATGTGAGCTCATTCTTTTAGATGATTTCTATTCAATGACCATATCTCCAGTCAAACGACAACATGAAGACATAGAGAAAGGCCCCAAATACACACCAAATTTCGTAGTCTAGGACTATGAGTACACAGAGAATCTAACCTTCACGATTCAGCTCTATGATGTTTCAAGCAAACAAATTTGACAAAAACATGTAGATCCGGTAGCAAGAGGAAGGGGAACAACGTACTAAGCTTATAGTGAGGAGGGTAGATGATCGAAATTCGTGTGGACACCACATCAAGCAGAAGGAGAGATCGTACCTTCTCTAGGCGAGCATGGCTTCGGATCGTCGATCCGAGGTGTTCCGACGACCCTTGGTGAAGGAGAGGGAAGAGAAATGGAGGAGGGGAGAGATGGAGGTCGGAGGAAGAAAAGGTTGGGCGATTTGGGCGAGGTTCACGAAGGAGGGAGGGCGGAATATACGTGTCCAACTTGGATTCGGATCCGGGTTCGGATCTGAATGTGACTTGTACCCCTCCTTGCTAAAATGACCATAACTCGAGCTCCCGAAGTCGGATATTTGTGTTCTTGGAATCGTTGGAAAGTATCGACGAGCTCTACGCAATAGACTACTCAAATAAATTTTTTAGATACTGGAATAAAAGCAGATTTGCAATTAAGCCCAGATCCAGCTGAATTTTGCATTTTAGTCCCTCTTCGGTTTTTCGGGGTTTTCACATTGGGGCCCTCGTTGCTTACAGTCACATCCAATTACCCTGTCCATGAGTATGTCCTGAAACACTATAGAAGATGGGTAAAAATTGGCACGATAATGCAGATCCTTCGTGATTTAACTAATAGAAAGCAAGTTCGTCTAAAAATAAGAATGATACAAAATATTTTGCAGACACATGGATGGTGTTAAATGCACCTCCCCCTATCCTTATGATAGGTATATAAAGCCCATCCGCAATTTCGACCCATGTACTAGGTGTAGATCTGTAAAACCTGAACTGGGCTTTGTCTCCACACAAATGGAGATAAGCACTGGAGTCTATAATCTAATCTATCATATCAACTCTTCTACTACTGGTAAAAGCATATGCGATATCTGAGGAGCCCGAAAAGGCTCTAGAAAACAATTGCAACATCTGCAGAACCTCTAGTGGTGGTGCCGACAACAGGAGTCATGATCTCATGTATATGAGAGGCAATGTCATGAGGCGTGGATCTGCCTGAGGAGCCGAAGTGTCTGGAGGCTCAATCTGCTTTGCCACTCGAGCAGATGCGGGGACTCCATGCTTCTGATAACATTTATCTTCAGAGTGTCCTGGATGATGACAATAAGTGCAGAGGCCACGTTGACGTCTACCATCTCCGTCACAGGGACCGTGCCCTCTGAACTGGGTGGTACCTTTTCTTTCGTGAGATACATCCATCGTCGAGGAAGTTTGTGTAGGGGCAATAAGAGGAATAAGAAGCCTGCTGAGGCAAATTTAGCCTCCATGGGAGGTATGGCCACCCTAGTAAGGAGCTGCGTGTGTGCTGCCTCATAATCTGGATCGAGTATTGCCAAGAAAACTCCAACTGTCGTGGAGTTTCTTTAGGCCATTTGCTGCTTCGTCGATGTAGTAACATGCATGAAGCTGTGAAGATTCTTGAACATGCCTCGAAGTGAAGAGTAGAAAGTATGCAGTAAATGACCATTCTGCTTGACCCGTTTATGTCAAACTAAAGTTAAAGAATCTTGACTTCGTTCTTCGCTTGGGCATAGGTGACTGGCTACCAGGAAATCCCACAACGCCTTGCAGTGGGATGGTTCACGATATCATTCGTAATCTCTGTGATGAGCGTCCCAAAGAGCCAAACACGCGCATACGCGTCATCTTACTTCCACGAAGCATTGTCCCCAGTCTTGTCTGTCATCTCTGGCTTTGTCAAAATGTGCTTCTTCTTGTTGCACTGCATAAGGCTCAAAAACTGCATGGACCTCTACTCATAGTTGGTCCCATCCATCTTCACGATGGGAGCCGAGCCCTTGAAGGCATTGAACGAAGAGAAGACATCACCCTTGTTTTCCGAATTGATGAAAGGAGGCCGAAAACATAGCTCGACTGAGGAAGTATATCGATACGAGCGAGTCTACACCATCATATGGATGATTGATTGTATGTTTAGACACACAACCATCTTCGTCACTCCTCGATCCGCGCTAGGGTCTGAGAATGTGATTTATATGCATGAATTCACATTTTTCGATCAAAATTAGACCGTTTCAGACAACAATTTGGTAACAGAGAGGAGGAACGTCCACAAGGGCCGTTATGGCACCAAAGGACGTGGGAAATGGCTACGGAGTACCGCAACAACCCGCTAGAGTGTGCGAGGGCCTGCTGTGGTGCACATCAGCAAGGAGGCGACAAAATCAAACGTGGGTACGAGAACTTCGATTTTGGGCTGTCGCTTTGATACCATATGGAGAGAAAGAATCAATTATTTAGTCATGAGGCTGTAGGGTTCTCGTATATAGGAGAGTAACTATTGGGCAAAATACACAAGGAAGACATAAAGAATAGATCATACATAAAAAGCACAAAAGATAACAAATATCTCAACAGAACCCACAAGAACAAGTTTACCTTCATGGGAATTCTATAGCTCCAGATAAATCTGCAATCGCGTGTTAGGTCCTATCGAAGTTGACAGCTACACACATTGGCGATGGTGCTGTCAACCATCTTGATAGAAAGGAATCCATCCCTCCTAATCCATTGATCTTACCCTACAGATGGGATCAAAAATCTAGAAATGAACTTCATCAATTGTATAAGTTCCTTAACTCGCTGGTCAGAGAAGTTGGGACTAAAAGTCGGTGACCACTGATTGTCTACCCAAACCTATTTGAACGTAGAACCATGGTTAGTTGCAAGAATAAAAAGCAACAGAAACATGGTGTTTAGAGCCCCTTCTCCTGTCCAATTATCCTTTCAATACCTGAACAATGTTCCATATCTTAGCATTGGGTTAGCAAAAGAAGAAAATTCATGAACACCTCGTACAATCCCTTCCAGAAAGCAGTCACTGCGCATCATGAACACTAGGGAATGGAGGACATGCATGAAGGTCGTAGCTGTCTCTTAGTAAATGACATACTAAACTAGTGTCACTACCCTACAATCTTGATGCCCACTTTGTTGGCTTATTTGGTTATGCGTCACTTATGTGAGAGATGGGTAATTGGATCTCTCCAGGATCCATTTACTCCATCCAGTTATTTAGTTCCACATCTACCGTCTGTGGGATGTGGGGACTTAGTGGGGGCTATATATAGACCCCCACATCCATTGTATTCACATGAAAAAAGCAATAGACTATCAACCCTTTGAGGCGTTCTCTCGTGGTTTCATCCAGCTCCTTAGGGAGTAGGGTTCCATGTTTAAATTCCTTGTTCTTCCATGTCTTATATTTATTTCTCTGATATGCTTTCACATTCCTATATTCTAACATGGTATCAGAGCGGGTCGATTCTCAAGGATTTTATGTTAGTTCATCATTTGTTCGAGATTCGTTTGTTATTTTTGAAGATTATTGTTCATGTTATGAGAAAATTATTCTTGAAATTTCTGCATTGAAGATTATTTTCTTGAGATTGTGCAAACTAGGGTTCTTGTTCGGGAACCCTAATCTCAATAGCAAAGTTGGTTCTCCGCTCCAGATCTCTAGGGTTTTCGAAAACTCTAGATCTACAGTTCGTGAAGATTACGGCTCCATCGTTCAAACCTCCTAACTGCATCTCGTGACTTCCTCCTGCTTCAAGAGATGATGATCTCCACTACACAGCCTCAGGGGTGTTTATCGGAACCTTCTTGTTCGCAAGGGCAACAAGCCAAATCTTCTCCAGGCAGCTCCACAGATCCACGACCCCATCTTCCTCTTGTTTTCAGCCAATACCTCTTCCCGCCTCCAGGCCCAGGCAGAGAATTTAATAGCGGCGCTGCTGCTTCACGGCGGTGGCCTCTATCACATCTCGTGCACAGCTCCAGACCATCTAGAATCTGGAGCCATGCTGCTCTCGCGAGAGGATACCTCCATCTGCGTAGGAGGCACTCCCCTTCTCCCCTTAGCACACATCTCCCAGCCCGACGTACGACGACGTTGAAGCCCCAACCTCGCACCGCCGCGCTACCTTCCAGGTGGCGAAGGCCGCTCTTGGCGGCAATTGAACTACTCCGTGCGCGAAGCCCACGTAAGCATCTTTCCAGGCGTGCGAAGTCCTGCGCTACCCTCTCTGCGCTAAAATCTCCCATCTTAGCGATGTTGGTCAACATTCCTCCTTTGGCGATGAAGCTGCTCCAGGTGCGGAGCCCCATCGTCCCGCTCCACCACACACACCTCCTCACATTTGGAATAAGACCACATATGCCCTCACGGCGGCGACGCCCTCACGCAAGCGACGCCGCACATGACAGCGGAAAGTAGGAACCACGTAGGAGGCAACGACATTCAAAGAAGGTTCCCAATCGTGGGAACCCTAAGGGTAGCGGGTCACATTTAATAAAAAAATGATGAGGAGAGGGTCATTGCTATTATAAAAAAGGGGGGAGAGGAATTTTCGTTTGGCTGTGAGTTGTTGGCCACGATTAGAAAGGGCATATGAAAAAAATAAAAAAGGAGGTTGGGCCATAAACAACGGGGGGGGGGGAGCCGTTAAAAAAAGTGTGAAAGGACTTAAAAAAATGTGAGAAGAAAAGCCGTAAAAAATGATGATGATAGAACTTATTAAAAAATATTGATGGCTATTCAAAAAAATGAAAATAATGAAATAACCACCAAAAATGCATGTTTTCCTCATTATCTTGTTTTCTCTCAACTTGGTCGATATTGATTTTCCGACCAATATGGGAGAAAGGGGGAGTATTATGTAGAGTCACGGGTCGGATTCAGATTCCAGATTCTTCAGATTCAAATTCTCCGAATCAGTCTGTTTTCCAGACTTCACAGTTCAGTTGATATTCAGACTTGACGGTCAGATGTTTCCGAGTCTTTAGTTTCAGACACACACATGTATGTGGTCTTTTCAGATAAGCATATGTTTGCCCCCGTCTTTTATATTTCGGCCAGTGTTTTCATGTGAGCCATATGGATGCCAGAGTAGAGTACACATTCCTTGTGCCATGTGGGCTAGGGTTTTCATGTGGTTTCATATGGACTCCAGAGTAGAGTACCATTCTCTGTGCCAGATGGGAGAGACCAAGTTCTCTGATAAGGAGACTATTTCCGACTCCATTTTTCAGCAATCATGTACTCCAATATGAGATTCTTTCGAGGTTCCTATAAGAGAGAACCCACTTCGAGGTCCCTATGAGAGAGACCCTTCTTCAGAGATCTGCGTATGGATAGTTAGCGATGCTTAGCGATGCTCTTTGTTTGGCCCTTTTCAGAGATGAAGCAGTTGTCCACATGTTGTGGCAAGCCAGAGTTTTCCAGGTGGAGACTCAAATCAGTTGCAGTGACTCTAACAAGCGCAATAGAAAGCACATGCTCTCCGACGAGGAGATTCAATTGACTCACACTCCATCCCGTTCATCCTCCTCACCTGTACGACACGAGAAGCAACGCCCTCGACATCACCAGACAGTTGTGTGCATTGAGTTCATATTGTCTATAGTGTCAAGTAGCGTGAGTTGAGTTTTCTTTCTGTTTGTCCAAGCTGAACATTGCATGATCCAGCTTCAGGGGGAGTGTTCGAGTATTTGGTTGTGTGTCACTTATGTGAGAGATGGGTAAATGGATCTCTCCAGGATCCCTTTACCCAATTTAGTTATTTAGTCTCACTTTTACTGTCTATGGGATGTGGAGACTCAATGAGGGCTATATAAAGACCCCCATACCTATTGTATTCAGATGAGAAAAGCAATAGACTATCACCCTTTGAGGCGCTCTCCTGTGGTTTCATCCCGCTCCTTAGGGAGTAGGGTTCCATGTTTAAATTCCTTGTTTTTCCATGATTTATATTTATTTCTTTGATACGCTTCCGCATTCCTATTTTCTAACACACTTAGATGAAAGGGCCTCGTTCATTTCTTCAACTTACGGACCCCAAGACCATTATGCTCAATAGGGCTTGACACGGTTTCCCAATTCAACTGATAAACCCCTTTTATATTTGCATTCGACGAGCTCCAGAGAGCTTCACATATAAGCCTCAAGTCCTTGATGGTCCATGCAGGTGTAAGGCAAGTGGACATAAAAAACACATGAACGGCTGCCACACTGCCTTAAGTAGCACGAGCCTTCCGCCTCTAGAGAGGCACATGGCCTCCCACCCCGCAAGCTTCCTCTCTAGCCTCTCCACCACCGGTAACCAATCAGATTGGCACAACTTTCCCCATGAGAGAGACAATCCGAAGTAGCTGAGGGGAGACACCCACGAGGGCTAACTATGATCTCCATGCAATCATTAATCTCAACTTCAGAGAGAAAATGGTAAAGGGGTAAAGATTGGGATGATAGAGAAGGGTTTCAAGCTTGATTTATATAAATTATATAAAAGGAGTAAAAACAGGGGTCTCTCTTTCGCTGGCACCTTATCAATGAAAAGGTTGGCAAAGAACCCTCTCATCTTTTCCCTTCCCATGCCTCTTCTTCATCCAGGGAATTTTTCGTAGAATGTCAGTCTTCATTATATTCTTTTTCTTATTGTTGAAATCAGAGAAGCGGAAGCAAAATCGATAAAACAAGAATAATAACAAAGAGATTTACGTGGAACCCTACTCCCTAAGGAGCGGGATGAAACCACGGGAGAAGCACTCAAAGGGGCGGATATTCTATTGACTTTCTCAATGAGTACAGGGGGTGTGAGGATCCTTATATAGGTGCTCAAAGGAGAATATTCTATAGAATATTCTTTATAGAATATTCTCTTAACAAATAGTCACACAGAATATTCTAACACTCCACCTCAAGCTGAAGATGAGAGAGCTGCAGCTTGCAACAAGAAGAAAGTATACACCACATCCTCACTCGATACATCACAAGAACACATGTCCGCTGCTGGTAGAGGACCACACACGAGGACGGGTCTGCAGCTTTCAGGTCATCGGAACGTATCTCTGTCATGCCTGTAGACCCGCTGCGATATCAGATCACCGGAGCATATCTCTGTCGTGTCTGGAGAAGAATCGCTGCAGAAGAAGTTCAGCGCGGGAAC
Source organism: Ottelia alismoides (assembly GCA_037367405.1). Lineage (NCBI taxonomy): Eukaryota > Viridiplantae > Streptophyta > Magnoliopsida > Alismatales > Hydrocharitaceae > Ottelia > Ottelia alismoides. The sequence goes on along the minus strand of JAZKJV010007281.1, from coordinate 531 downwards.
TGATCGAGTCGTAAAAGAATAAGTATACGCCTCGACGAAGAAGTTGATGCTTGGTGAAGACGGATGATCTTGTAGAAATCTGGAGTTGTCGGTCTGTAAGTGTAGATGGACAGTTGTGAAAAATACACCTCTGACTCCCCCTTTCTCCCATACTTGTTAGAATAAAGATCGCGGATCAAGTTGGGAGAAACCAAAAGATATTTTTTTTGTCTCTCTCTCTCTTCTTTTTTTTCAAGCCGTTCAACCAATTTTGTTTCGACTTTTGCAAATCATTCATTTTTTTGCATTTTACGTACGACCTTTTTTTAAATTTTGTACGCGCCTTTTTAAATTTTTTTTAAACTTGACCCAAATAAGGTCCAAACAAATGCCGCTGCATCCTTTTTTTTAATATTGCGGCTTTTCTTTTCTTTTTTTTAACTTTCAACCTTATTTCTCTCTCTTTTTAATACGTTTTTTTTTTCAAACATCCCTACCCAACCTATTTCCATATCTGTCCCCCTTCCCTTTTTTTTCGATGCAGCACTCCTT